>CM066237.1:16571584-16651963 GCA_033675125.1 Athetis lepigone
TGTTGGTTCCTGTTGTCATTCGTAGAACGCTGACAGCCGTTACGGGTAAGCCAGAAAGTCTGACCAGTCTAACCTAGAGGTATCGTGTCGCCCAGTTACTGGGTTGTGGAGGTCTGATAGGCAGTCGCTTCACGTAAAACACTGATATCCAGCTGAGTTAGGAAAAGGTCCCAATGGGGCCATTACAATCTAGTGCCGTTCAATGCCGCCAAAACGCAAGCGTGTCTGTTCTCCGCTAAACGGAACCCATTCGACCTGGCTCCTACTTTCCGAGGTGCACCTGTAAATGTAACCGGCTCCCTAGAACTCCTTGGCATGGAATTGAGTTCTGACCTCAACTTCGGCACTTTCATCGAGTCCAAAGCATTGACTGCGGCGAAAAAGCTGGGCATCCTTAACAAGGTTAAGCGATATTTCACGCCGGGACAGCTTCTAACGCTTTATAAAGCTCAAGTCCGTTCGTGTATGGAGTATTGCTGTCACCTATGGGATGGCTCAGCCAAATACCAACTGGCCGCATTGGACTCAGTAGAACGCAGAGCCATGAGGTTGATTGGCGACAAGAAGCTGGTGGCCCAACTACAACCTCTAGCACATCGGCGTAAAGTTGCCTGTCTGGCGGTGTTTTACAGATTGCACTTCGGTGAGTGTGCTCATGAGCTACGCGAGCTCATTCCCCCGTTTCCGTTTTTCCACCGGACATCTAGACGTACGGCGGGATACCACCCTTTCTTGGTCGATATTCCTCGTATCCGCACGCAGCGTTTCTCGAATTCCTTTATTATGCGCACCGCAAAAGAATGGAATTCCCTGCCGGCGTCTGTGTTACCAAATGCATATAAGCCGGATGTATTCAAGAGAAGAGTGCATAGGCATCTTTTGGGTGAGCTCGCTCCATCGTAGGCCCCGTCTATGCGCTCGGGCTAGTCTGGGACCAAGAGCAAGCCCATATGTAAAAAAAAAAAAAGGCTAGGGAGATGATGAGGCTACGAACAATGGTTACTGTCGGTTACCCCAAATAAAATAATTAGCTTCCAGCAAAAAATATGTTTGCACACATCATGTTCCATTGAAGTATTTTTTTACATAACAAGTTTTTTTTTTCTATCTCTTAATTTGATCCAAAAAGGACTTTTCAACCGACGAAACAAAAAAAAAATGAAGTATTCAAGATGTCATTTTGTATATTTTTTGAAGAGTCAAAAGCAAGTTAATAAACCCAATCTTGACACTCTCAAAAATAATTGGAGTGGGCACATCTGATGAAGAGGACCCCTCATCTTAAAACGCGAAATTCAACCAACACTGCGTCATTCCTGGGAAACATCTTCTATATTTTAATAAAAATATTTAATTTAATAAAATAATAAACTGACTGACTGATTATTGATATATCAACGCACAATCCAAACCACTGGTTCAACAAATTAAATATGAAACTTAGACACAATTTTTTGTGATTCAAATGATATAGGGAGGGATAAAATAGTGGATGATTTTACATCCACGCGGGTGAAGCCGCCAGCGGTAGCCATATTAATAAAATTTCTGAAGGTCTATAAATATGGCCTAGGCATTTCTGTATTAAAATTTTGAACCCTGACACTCTTGTCCATAGTGGTACGTGCTGATTTTGCTACAAAAAAAAAAACCTTACGCTAAAACGTTGATATAAAAGTAACTTAACAAGTGCGAAGCGTATAACTTTCCATTATTAGAAAACGTAAATAAATACAATGTTTTTGATTATATACATCTCTTAGTAATTAATTCTTTATTGTCACTTACATCAAAAGTATAGTAAAAGATCACAGAGTCGTCAGACTTACGTCATCCAAATTTTGAGACCGGGTCAAACGAGGGATTGCTGATGTAGCTCAAAGAACTGCTCTACTAAAATTGGACCAAGCGAGATATTTCTACTGAAGTACATAAAGCTGGTGCCCTAAGTCTAAGAAACGGGGTCTTGGCAGGCTATGCAGAATACCATATTGTACAAATAGAAGCGACATTTATTAAATATTTGTAATGTGGATAATAATATGTAACTCAACGCACAACATATCATACACACAAACACACACAATATAATATATTATACAGAGTTTTAAATATTACTCTATCTCGGATCTTAAAGTGACGTAGCTCGTGCTACTCTGGGATCTTGGACTATTATAAAGATGAAACTTCTGAATATAGATACTGCCATCTTTGCATTGTAGTCCAAATTACTGTATTGTTTTTCTTATAAACACTTTTATTATAACGTTTATCTTTTAATGATAATTACGAACAAGATGTTATACTTACCATTATACCTATTTAAGTTTAGATATCTCCTGTAGTTTCATCTGACTAACGTTAGGTTTTTGGTTACTGCTCCGCTCCTGTGGATCATTGCTTGATGTTATGTAGCTTGTGTTGTCTTGAAATATCCTATTAATATTATAAATGTAAAAAATTGTAAGGATAGATTTATATTCGTACGTGTTTGTTTTTTACTGTTTTACTCAAAAACTACTGATTGAATGTGTCAATATTTTACTAGTAATGGCAAATGTATCCTGTTAGCCTGTCAAGTTGACATGAAATTGGGAAAAAGCTAGGGAGTCGATGACATAGAATTAGTTTCGACCACGTTGCGACAAAATAAACGACTATTGACTATTGAATTAAGAACTTGATTGTTGCACTGCCTTCCGCTAGTTCGATTCCCAGAACTGACTGATTATTGTTTTTGGGTAGTAATAAAAGTTCCGAAAAATAAAGAAGAATTGTACTTACTCAAAATATTAAATTTACTGCCTAAAATACTAACTTTCCGACTACTTTTTTCCGAATTAAAATGACGTAACGACCGAATAAGGTACTGAAATCTCCGAAAAATAAACATGAACATTTATTGCTATAATACTTTTCTACCAGCATAAATTACGTTCAACTAAAAACTCTATTAATTTACCAATTCTAATCTTACCAAACCTTAAAATACTCTATACATGATCGAGGGTGGGCTGGGTCGACGGTGCCCCGCTTCGCGGGGCTCCTACTTCTGGGTGGTTTATAAAAAAATAACCACGAAGGGGATGGCGGGGTCTATTCGCTCGCTTCGCTCGCTCACACGACCCCGCCATCCCCTTCTAACCTAACCTATCTGAGTCGGGGTGCCCTAAAGTCTAGATTGCAAAAAGTTTTCATCATTATTGAGAGTTAAAAAATAAATTTTGGTAACCAAAAATAGAAATTAAAACAGTTCATGCAAGTTGTAAAAATATGATTATTTCGACGAAACCTCTGTTGTCGGTCACTTAGTAATTTGGTCGGAGATTTAGTTTTCTATTCGGAAATAAGGATTTTTTGTCGGTAATTCAGTATAACGCTGGTTAATTAGAATAATAGTCGGCCACAGATCGCTGGAGATTAATTTGTTTGTCGGAACCCTTATTATTTCCCATTGTTTTTATGACCGATAGGTACAAAACATTCATGCATTTGTAACAAAAAATATTTTCGAGTTTTATATTTGTTGTCAGTACGATTGTTGGTTCATGTAGGCAGGTGTTTGTGTGTTTTTAAAACAAAATACTGTAAATGCCACAAAAAAAAAAGCAATCTTTTAGAAGCCTATTTCCGTTTTTTTTTTTCTATTATTGGCAAGTTTGGTGAAAAATGAATGTGTGCTCAGGCAGAGATTTCACGGTCATTTAATTTTGCTGTGCTCTTCAGGTCATGATTTAAATTCTCAACCAGGAAAAATCTTTGTGTTATAAGCATACTAGCTTTTGCCCGCGGCTTCGCTTGCGTTAGAAAGAGACAAAAAGTAGCCTATGTTACTCTCCATCCCTTCAACTAACTCCACTTAAAAAATCACGTCAATTCGTCGCTCCTTTTTGCCGTGAAAGAAAGACAAACATACAGACTGACAGACAGACACACTTTCCCATTATAATATTAGTATGGATTGCTCATGATTGTTTGTTCTGTGTCTGTAATTTAATTATATCATGTATTATGTTTTTTTTAATTATTATAAGTAAGTATACCAGTTGTCTGTTAACCAAAGTTCAATTAGCCTAGTTTAGTTATTTTTCATCATTTCCAACGCACAGACACTTAAAATAGGTAAGTTCAATCGTCTAAACTTAACCATAAAACTAAAAACCTACTTTCGTAGTGCAAAGGGCATGGCAATGACCGTAGCATGCAAAACGCGATTAGTACATTAATTGTACTTCGTTGTGCGTGAGAAATTACCACTATTTGTCGCAGTACCTTTTAGTAGGAACTTTTTTAGGGTTCCGTACCTTAAAAGGTAAAAACGGAACACATATAGGATCACTTTGTTGTCCGTTCGTCCGTCCAACCGTCCGTCTGTCAAGACCCTTTTTCTCAGAAACGCGTCAAAATATCAAGCTGAAATTAATATCACATACTCAAGTCTGCTATCTCTCAAATCAGTGAAAATATCAAGTTTCTAAATCACCGTAATACAAAGATACGGCTGTTTATCCATACTAATATAATATTATAAATGGGAAAGTGTGTCTGTCTGTCTGTCTGTTTGTCTTTCTTTCACGGCAAAACGGAGCGACGGATTGACGTGATTTTTTAAGTGGAGATAGTTGAAGGGATGGAGAGTATCATAGGCTACTTTTTGTCTCTTTCTAACGCGAGCGAAGCCGCGGGCAGAAGCTAGTATTGCATATTTAGACATTTGCAAGGAAATCAAAACCTATAAGGCACTTTCCATTGACCAAGAATCATGAAATTTGGCAAGAAGCAAGGTCATGTAGCACAAGAAAAGGAAAAGCTCCAAAAACTCCGTAAATTTGTAGTTATTTCACAAAAAAAAAGAATTAACTGAACCCTCGTTTCGCGAGTCCGACTCGCACTTGACCGGTTTTTTCTATAGCAGTCTCACGCTAAATGTCGGCCATTGCCCACCAATTAGATTATCAATTAATCCTCATCGTTATTAAGATGGCTTATTCCACTATTCTACCTTAAAACCCCTCCAAGAGTGGGACAGTAAAATCGATAAATAAAGTTCACAAATTCCTAAAATTCACTCTAGAATCGAATTTTTAACTTTAATATTATAACTTACTCTCTTTTTTCGTGAATGTCGCTACTTCCATTTCCTGTTTTAACCCGAGTTTAATTTTCCAAAAATCCTTACTTGATGGTTGGACTACTCTTTACCAAGAACGCACCATCATTATTTTAATTTTATAAAAGATTGGAGTCTTT
The DNA here is from genome assembly GCA_033675125.1 of Athetis lepigone. Classification (NCBI taxonomy): domain Eukaryota; kingdom Metazoa; phylum Arthropoda; class Insecta; order Lepidoptera; family Noctuidae; genus Athetis; species Athetis lepigone. Next base: position 16,576,835 of record CM066237.1, read on the forward strand.
TGTAAAAAATGAGTTTTAAATAAAATTTTAATACTAATTTTATTTGTAACGTTTCTTTCATCCTCTCAACCATTTTTGGGAGCGATGAGCACACAGTGCTCAGCCATACGTACTGTAATGCAAAGTCAACCGTGAATATCTGTAAAAGTTTGTAAGTAGTATTAAACGAATATATTCAAAATATTATTATTGAGTTCATCTCAATAAGCTTCATCTCATCCAATGAATATGGTCTTGATTTCTCAGAAAATCCCCGTTGTAAAATATGACTTTTTCAGTGTTCAAAAACGATCAGAACGATTTTTCCAATTTTCCTTTTGATAAAAGCTTGGATTAAATCGGACATTAAAAATACTATTTGTTAAATCTCAGGAAATACTCGTCCGAATTCAATAATTATTTTTGTGTTGAGTAGCCCTTTTATTGAGCTAGGGCACCGGTTACGTTACAGGGTACGCTGGTAGTGAAGTGAACCAAAAAGGCGAGTGATACCGCGGGGGACAACTAGTCATTAAAATCACCTAATTGAACAAGAATGACGCTTTTTGGAAGTTTAACTCCTAAAGTAGGAGAGTCCTGCCGGGGTTGCGGAATATTTGTAATAGTTACCGTGACCCCGGAACATAAAGCGCAACCGAAGGAACATGAGTGGGTTTTAGTCAGTAAACGTCTGACATGCGCTCCCTCCGCACCCAGGACGGAAAACATTGTTTGATGATTTCCCACTCCCAAAAATAAACGGTGGAGAGTAAGAGATGAAAGTTTGCATAAAAATTGTCAGCATACCCACACAAAATTGGTAGCAATGTCTAAAGTAAGAATGGGTTCACACAACAGAACACTCTCTGTTTTTCGATGCCAACAAAATGGTCGCTAAACCCTTTAACCTTACAACAAAATATACAACATAAATAACACAATATTTATATCCCGTTTACACAGATTTAGTACTAGCATCTGATTCCGGGTACATTTGAACAATTTATATGAAAAATGTTGCTTGCCATGATAACTGAAATAAATTATATTTTTGTCAGAATCGTGAAGCTTTGCGTTTTATTATGATGAATGTCGTTGTTTTGATTTGTTTAGATAAATTGTAATAAATGGTGCTATTAGCCTATGGCTTATGGTAAAATGATTTTAGGATCGAAATGGCCTTGGTTAAGGCGTTTGTCTCTTACGTAAGAAATCCATATTTTCTTCCAAATATTTGTATAATTAGTCATCTCTACTAATACCTATTTTAAAGTTTAAGAGTTTGTTTGTTTGTTTGGTTGAATGTGCAAAACCTAAGAACCACTAGTTCGAATTGAAAAAAAAATCTTTGTTGAATAGGTCATTTATTAAGAAAGGATATAGCCTGCATAACTGATGATTAGTGTCGCTGACTGCTAAGCCCAATTCCGTGGGATCGATTCCCACCCAGGACAAACTTTGTGTGATATGCCATGATTGTTTGTTTTGTGTCTAGGTGTAATTCATCTAATATCATGTGTATGATATTAAAAATGATATAAGTATGTATATCAGTTGTCTAATTACCATAGCACACACGTTTTGTTTAGTTTGGAATCAGATGTCTGTGTTCCCAAATGCATATAACCCGGATGTATTCAAGAGACGAGTGCATAGACATCTTTTGGGTGAGCTCGCTCCATCGTAGGCCCCGTCTATGCCCTCGGGCTAGTCTGGGACCAAGAGCAAGCCCATATTATATAATAAAAAAAAAATGGTCGTGTGTGAGTTGTATTAAGACATTTGTATATTTACAAGACATCTCCATCGATCACGGGCCAAAAGATTTCTCCAAAACCAAATCCGCCACAAAACAGAAATCTCCAAACCGCAGGGCACTTAAAAAAGAACTGCTCCACTTTAGGTACTTTTAAATCAATACAGGTAAACAATTCATAAACTATAATAAGTTAAAAATTTCTCCACTTAGCTTTCTACCGTTCGGTTTTCACTCGGGTTTCTTCGGTTATGTTCGTGATCACGTATCCGTTGAAGCTTAGATACGTAAATACAGTAATTTTCGTTGATAATCGTCTACCTACGTGAGGTAGAGATTAGAAATTGGTTTTCGTTTTCTATAACTAGTCTAAACGGTGTTTAATGACGCCGAAAGCTAAGAGTTATCCGTTGCTTTGCAATTTAAATCTTCGAACACACGTGAATCGAGACTATGCAATAGAAAGACAATAGCAGCGCGACAGCCGGCTGTCGCTTGGTCGTTGAAAGGTTAAAAGCGAACCATTATAGTGGTAATTTTGTTGTTTTTCCCTTTGTCAAGAATACATTATATTAATTATGCTAACGTCACAAATTGAATATAATGTAAAATATTGACAGCCTATATCTTATTGTCTGGACTTTAAAAGAGACGATAATCCTTGAGTTTGCCCTGACGGCGGTTGCGGAATAGTTTTAATAGTGACCGCGACCCCGGATTGTAAAGGGCAACCGAAGGAACATGGGTGGGTTTTAACCCCGGGCGGGGTGGTCCCTCCCGCTCCGCACAGGGTGGGAGAAGTCATTTTATGATTTCTCATTAATAAAAAAAAACTCTGACTTTATTTTGGCATTTCTTCAATAGTCAGTTAGGAAATGCCGGCTCCAGCTAGTTTATAAATAAAATATGACTTGAAAACCTATTTTAAATCCTACTTCCAAATCCTACTTCCGTTAAACATTTTCATTTCATTTCCAGTAGTTTTTTAATTAGCTTGTTCAAGCAAACAAACTCTTCGGCTTTATAACACGAATTTAGATATTATATGAAAGAAAATATAAAAAAACTACGCTATGTCCCATGAGAGGAGAGCAGTAACCAAGGACGGGACGTATCATAAGGGAAACCACGCCGTTAAGCTAGTATGTAGATATTTTCATTAGAACAGAAATAGAAATCATGTTTAAATATACTTTTATGCAGATATTTAAGGATCAGTATATTCGAGCTTGTTAGTTCTCGTAAAATTATGAAATATCGTTTCGATAAACTGATGAATTTGATTTAAAACCAGGTTCGTTTTATTATAATAATAAAATTTATAGCTTAGGTCTTAGGTATGCGGCACATTGAATGCGATGCGTAAAATATAAAAAAATGTCCCGGGCGAAATGTCCACTTTTTAAAATGGGCATGGGCATATTGGCCTAAATCAGTTTATTTGTGAGGTCTACATGTCTCCTATTGATAAGTGAAGGCATATTACGTCTAAACAATATTTTCTTTAATTACAACTACGGTAACATATTTGTCTTAAAATATCCTGTATTTTGTATTAACTGTTCTCCGAATTTATAAGAATTTCGTAAGGGAAATAATATTGGTTCCGACAAACAAATCAATCTCCAGCGATCTGTGGCCGACTATTATTCTAATTAACCAGCGTTATAATGAATTACCGACAAAAAATCCTAATTTCCGAATAGAATACCTACTAAATCTCCGACAAAATTACTAAGTTACCGCCAACAGAGGTTTCGTCAAAATAATCATATTTTTACAACTTGCATGAACTGTTTTAATTTCTATTGTTGGTTATCAAATTTATTTTTTAACTCTTAATAATAATGAAAATTGGTTGCAATCTAGACTTTAGGGCACCCCAACTCGGACAGGTTAGGTTAGAAGGGGATGGCGGAGTCGTGTGAGCGAGCGAAGCAAGCGAATAGACCCCGCCATCCCCTTCGTGGTTATTTTTTTATAAGCCACCTAGAAGTCCCAGCCCACCCTCGATCATTGTATAGAATATAAGTAAAGGTTAAAATTACAAAAGCATAGTTAAAAGCATAGTTTTCAGTTGAACGTAATTTATGCTGGTAGAAAAGTATTAAAGCAATAAACGTTCATGTTTATTTTTCGGAGTTTTCAGTATCTCATACGGTCGTTTCGTAATTTTAATTCGGTAAAATGTAGTCGGAAAGTAAGAATTTTAAGCAGTAAATTTTTTTCCCCCATTTTTTATATTCTATGACTAACATCTCTTATACATAATTTATTTATCTTTTCCAGTGAATTAGAACTTATTTCCTGGTGTCAATTTATTGGTTATAAAGTCCAACGAAGCGACAAACATCTTTTGCATAGCTTATCGGTATACCACAAACCGAACATCACCAGCACAGATTTAAAAACAAGATCAGTTAAATTTATAGTTCCCTTTAAATATACTGTTTTCATAGAAAACCAAAGAAAATGTTCTGGGTGGGCGGTGGGTAATGTATTAATAATAATATTATTATACTTTTGATAATAAAGTGCATAATCTTAGTACTAGTGTTGTAAATTGCTGTAAAATATATAAGTATGTCCTACGCTTTTGGCTATATTTAGATTTGCTTGGGTTACAAGGACTGCATAGGGTTGCCCAGGTTTTTTTTTAATATTTCTTGGGATAAGATTGTTGTGGTTAAATTTGAATTCGATAGAAATATGTTAAACTTGCTTTTGCATGCGACTTCATCTAATGTTGTAATAAGTCTATGTCTAGTAATCATCAGTCATACTAATATTATTAATGCAAAAGTAACTCTGTCTGTCTCTTCTTCACGCCTAAACCACTAAACCGTTTAGAATAAAATTTGGTACAGCTATAGCCTGGGTCCTGAGAAAGGATATAGGATAGTTTTCATCCCAAAAATCCCCAGCGAACGGGAACTATTATTTCACGCGGACGAAATCGCGGGTAAAAGGTATAATATTTAGTTGTCGATTTTGGTACCTTATTCCTCATCGAGTTAAAAAACGATAAATATCACATATAGACGGTTAGTTAGGTTACTTAGTGAAATCTGAATTTTATCTTCGTTAAGATAAAAAACTTGTTTCTTTAAAGCTTTTTTCTAAAATAAACTTTATCCCCTTTTTTTTCTTTCTTCTCTTTGTTAGTAACATACAGATACATGCTTATGTATTGGCCACTAAGTAGTTCAAGAGTTACCTTTCTGTGATTAAAGCTGAGGCTACAGTAGGCAGCGATTTGCGATGCAACTGGAAGAGCGAAACGAGATAAACGTGGAATGGCTACATTATAACCGAAAATCTGGCTTATATTCGATTCAATTTCGCTGATACGTCGATGTAGCCGGTGCCGCGATTACAGTAATGTTAGTTCCTGTCTCAGAAATAATCACAGATCGCTAGTAATATTTGATGAACGGTGTAGCCATTTAGTGAGAATCCATGTATTTGTTTCAATCGCTCGTGCGTCGCAGTTCGCGTCGCAGTTCGCGTCGCAGCCCAGTGTAGCCTCAGCCTTATTTTTATAATAGACTAGCAAATCTTTTTGAAATCGCGGCCTTTCACTAGTATAATATGCATGAAAGCTTTTCTCTGGAACACTCCATCTATTTAAAAACCGCATCAAAAGCATACCTAGGGAGTAACAGACATATATTATTATGTAGTTATAGCTTGTCTCTTTGTTATTTTTTTATTCTAAAAGAAAAGTGATGAAATAAAAATATTGTTACCCAACCTGTATTTTTATATGAAAAGCAATTGTTTCTACTTTCAATACTTTTTTATAAGTACGTAAACAATTCTAGTTTCGCGGCTCGGTATAAAAACTATCAACTGTTCGTGGCAATATCAATATTTTTATAGTTATTGGTAAAAATATGAGATCGAAAATGTTACGTAAGCAATTTTTTGTCCTAGTTATCTTCAAAATTGTTCTAAGGTTTACGTATATTGACAGACAAAATGGCAGAAAAAAGTTAATTTAAATATCAAAAGTTTTTGTGTCATTAGATTAGTTAGGCATTGGAGCCGATTCTCTTGTTCACAAACTTAACTAAATTTAAGTTAAATGCATCTTTCTCTTTTATTTTCTTAAAGAAAAGGACGAAGAAGATACATTTTAGTTTAATTCTGTCAAATTAGACAGCGTTTCAAAAAATTGGCGTATATTTATTCGTCATGTTTTAATCGCGTCTAAATTATCAATGGACTGTCTAAATTTGACAGGACTAAAATTGGCATCACAAAAACTTTTTTTGATGCCAATTTTATCCTGCTTCATAAACCGTTCAAAAAATTCTTTGAGACTTAATTAATTCTAAGCTGGCGTACCAAAAATACTGAAATTGCCTAAATCATTCCCATAGATTTTGTATTATTTTCTGAACAGCTGAGTCCCCCCCCCCCCAAAAAACAGGAAGCACAGTAAGAATTTTTCTGCATAAATTCTATTTATTATTTTTAGGTATCATCCTCAGTATCTTCATACTATCTAATGGCATCGAAGGGAAGAAGTACAGAGCAACAGTAATCAACTATCCAGCAGATACTAAGTTCTTCGCGTCGGATTTCTTCGTGAAAGGATGCAAGAATTTCTTAGATAATTGTCCTAAGAGTTACAAGTAAGTTTTTTGTCTTTCTGACTTAGGTGTGTGTCTGCTTTTTTAGGTTCCTAACCTGCAAAGAAGGAACCCTTGTAAGGTTAATTAGTTTAGTTCAGGAACAAGCAAAAGTATCATGTTGAAATTAATCTTTTTTATAGTTTACTAGCTTTTGCCAGCGACTTCGTTCGCGTGGAGTTAATAGTTCCCGTTCCCGGGGGATTTCCGAGATGAAAACTATCCTATGTCCTTCCCCGGGTCCCAGACTATATCTGTACTAAATTTCATTTAAATCGGTTTGGTGGTTTAGGCGTGAAGAAGAGACAGACAGACAGACAGACTTTTGCATTTATAATATTAGTACGGATTGTTTAACACATTTTACAAACAGATTTATACATAACATAAACACCAACACAAACTATCGCTGGTTTATTCTGGTTTTATAGAGTTATGACAAGACATGCTGGTTTAACAGAGCTATGACAAGACACGGCAGTTCGGTGATTATGATATTAAAATAAAAATAAAATAAAATATTTTTTAACACTGAACAGTTCTTTGTTTCGTTTTTGAATTTAATATTCAGATCTGCAAAGCTAAGAAATAGTGGAAATTCTAATTACCTACAATCCGTGCAACGGTATTACGTCACAGCGTAAAGGCGGAAACATACTTACGTGTCGTGGCATGACGTGACGCGCCAGAAGCATATCGGTTTCATACATTTAGTATGGTGACATACTTGTATGCCGTGTCGTGTCGCAACACGTTCTGTCAAATGTATGAAAACGCGCGCCAAGACACGCCACGACACGTAACTGTGTTTGCACCTCTAGTAGAACTTAAAATTTTTCATCGCCATAAATATGGTCTGCTGAATCTAACTATCTGATTCTGCTGGTCTGTGGACCCCAAGTTGAAAGATCTCAAGTCCAAATCCTACACATACAGCAAATTTATCAAATGTCATGTGTGTTTTAGAATATAAATATTACTTGTTTCTGTACTTAGATGGCATATAAAAACGTGAGTTTTGAGCCACATCTCGAAATGGAAAACTGTCAAAAATTCTACAGGGTTTATTACTAATTAAAGTTTAGTGGAGCTTACCATTATGAAGATTGTTTGCAATTAGTAAATTTTGTTTAAGACATTGCTTGCGATTGAAAAGTTCTAATAAATATGACTTTAGAAAGAGCGTATGTATCTGTCGAGCTTCAAACTTTCTTCATATTTCAGAAACCAGCTAATCTGCGGCCGAAGTTACGCTGGAGACTTCAAAAACTTTAACAATTACTGCGAAATGCAATACGAGAATTGTAATACTTGGAGAAGTAAGTACAAAGACGGGTTATGACCCATAAACTTATGAGACATCCCGCCCAGGAAAAAACGAGCCCCCAGGCGAGATGTTCACTTTTTAAAATGTGCATGGGTATATTCGTCATTTGACTTTATGGGTTGCAGATTCATCTCATATTTTGCTAAAAAAAATACGATTTAGCCAAAATATCTCTTTGCTTTTTATTAGGAGACATCCCAGTATCATTTATTTTACACAGGACATTATTTTTAGGGCGAATATTCCCATGATAACCATTTTAAAAAGTGGACCTCTCGCCCGGGTGCGAGTTTTTTCATGGGCGGGATGTCCAATAACCCACAAAGACACATAGTCAATCTTAACAAATAATTCTTATTTCTCGAGCTAATGCCATACGTGGATACGTATGTATATAAACATGTATGGTGGTAGCAAAGGGAACTGTAGGGTTTTAACCGATAAGAGACCAACACAACCCTCCGTTCTACCAAGACGGAGGGCATTCATGAAGATTTCCCTTCGAAAAAAAAAAACAAAAAGATCGCAGCTGAGCGGTTGTTTTTAAGATTTTATTATTATTGTTGTCGCGTTTAACTATATTTTTTTTATTACAAATTATTAATAATGCATTTTTTTATAATAAGTTAATATATTATTATAATTGATAACAGTATCTGTCCAAATAGGAACAAAAGTTGAAAAGCATTGCTATAAGTTTAATCTTTTAAGTCGACCATAATGAATTTTTATACGCCAAAAGTATCGTAAATCTTAATGGCAAAAACTCCATTTCCGCGCAATTTTCCGAGATTATCAAAGTAAAAAAAATTGCCTTTTGTTATCATAATAAACCTTTCATATAAATATGAATTTACTAGAACAAACAGGAAAAAGTTAAAGGAAGAAATTATTTCGCTTCACAGCTGCTTGTCTTATATATTATTATTAAATATACCATGATACACAAAGATACACAAAGTTTTCGATTTAATTATACTTGTATATCTAAAAACCGGCCAAGTGCGAGCGGGACTTGCGGACGACCGGTTCGGTCCGGCAAAAAACTAAAATAAAATACGTTGGTTGCGTAGGACCCTAAAGAAATATGTATTTTATTGATTCAAAGTAATAAAGAGGTTATTATTTAAATATTTTACATTCGTGATGTAAGGGTGGTAACTTGATACTAGTGATTTACATGAAGTGACTGCCTATCAGACCTGGTTTTTGACTGGCTAGACTTTCTGGCTTCTGACTGCCAGTGACGACTGTCAAAGTTATATGAATGATAACTGGAATCAACAACTTTACGTGCTTTCCGAGACACGGGATGGGGTGGAAGTGGCCCTACCATCACCTCCAGGGTCAAAGCCAACCTCACCTGCACGTGGTACCCCCCTGCTGATTCACTGACGAGGCTCTGACGGACCAGGTCTCTTCACAAGGTCCTCCTTGTGAGGAGACCTGGTCCGTCAGAGCCTCGTCAGTAGAACAAAAATATATGCAATATGACTGCGATGGTCTCCTGACCATCGCAGTCATATTGCATATATTTTTGTTATAAATCTTTCTTCGTTTGAGATATTGTAAAATAAACATCGTGGCAAAATTGTGGTGTGTTTTCCACAAATGCCATTAATAAAGAGTTGAAGTGAAGTTAAGGCACGGGATGTCAGTGACGTCCAAGAGTCACATTGGTACTTACCCGAATTAGACATCTATCATGTAATCGCCGTCAAAAATATTTCAAAAAATTGCTTAAATCTTAATCTTTACTAAATTGATTTCACTGGCTGTCCAACACCAATATTATTCTTCAATTTCCAATACTGAAATGAAATTGTTAATCTAAATTTCAATCCGATTTCAACTTTACTTTCAGAACTTCCAAAGGACTCTAATCTTTTAACAATAGAATTCATAATTGTTTGTTGTTGAATTATTGTAGCGAATATTATTTTGTTTTCTATATTGGTATTATGTCTGTTAAATTTTGGATTGTTTGTCTTAACTGTGTGGCACATAATATTTAAGGTGACTCAATTTTTGGACTTGATGTCTGTCCGTTTGCTTCGACTTATCTCTATAAAGATTAGAACAGACGCAAAAAAATTAACATCAGAAACTAATTCCATCAAAAATTACTTATTTACTCGTATTCAACAAATAAAACTACTATTATTGCAATCTTCAGTAGTTGTTTTAGTCCATTTATCCGTACTTCCGTACTAATATTATAATTGCGAAAGTAAATCTGTCTGTCTGTCTCTTGTTCACGCCTAAACCACTGAGCCGATCTGAATAAAATTTAGTACAGATATAGTCTGGGATCCGAGAAAGGACATAGGATAGTTTTCATCCCGAAAATCCCCCAGGAACGGGAACTATTTCACGCGAACAAAGTCACGGGCAAAAACGATTAAGAAATATATTTTGTAAATTATTCACGCTATTGTCAATTCGTCTAGACCGGTCTATTACGTTTTATTGTCACGTCTATTGAAATAACTGTGTTGTCACGCTCCTCATATTATTATTTGTCTGTGAAATGAATTTTTATTATGGACATTAATAGTTTTAGCTCTGTCTCTTTGAATACACGTGATTTGGGACAAAATATTTAATAGATTTAGTTATTCTGCTTAGTAACCTGTGGAAAATGTAGTGGGTGGTATACTTTTTTAAGTTTAGTTTTATGTACTATCGACAAAATGGAATCATGACCCACCATAAGCTTATTTTCCTATAGACATTCAAATAAAATTAGGTCGACAATCGCGTGAACATGTATTAAAAATGTCACACGTCTAGTCTTATTATTTTGACAGCTTCAAACGATTTGTCGTCGAAATGGGTCATGACTCAATTTTGTCGATAGTACCTACATTTTGTAAATTGGCAATATACTACTATTTGTTTTCCCTAAATATAAAAATAAAATAAAAATAGAAGAACAATAGAAGCGCGACAGCCAGCGGTCGCTTGGAATTCGAAAGTTATAAAAATAAGTAAACAAATAAATAAATATCCTGGGAAAACCCACACACGGTCATCTGATCCCCAACTAAGTAGAGCTTGTGCTATAGTAACCATACAAATGATAAACATACTTATATCATTTATAAATACATACATACATATTGTAGATAAATAACACCCAGACACAGAACAAACAATCATGCTCATCACACAGTTGCGGAATGGTTACCGTGACTCCGGGGTCACGGTAACTACTATAACATATATACACATTAAGGGCAACCGAAGGAACATGAGTGGGTTTTAGTCAGTAAAAGTCTGACACGTCCTCCACCCCGCGCAGGACGGGAGAAGTTATTTGATGATTACCCACTCCCAAAAAAAAATGTTCATCACACAAAGTTTGCCTTTAGTAGTAGTAATTTGTACTCGTAGATAAAGTTAAATAAGAAAATAATATCTTTGTGGTTTACTGGTTTAACAAGTTGGCCTATAAATCGATCATTTATTACCACCCACTTTATACAGGTACCTGCTTTTCTTAACAAACTATTTTCATCTTTTTGACTGACTGACTAACTGACGTCTTGACAATACGGTAGTTTACACCATTATCAATTGACGTACTTTTTATGAGCTGTCAAAACGCAATTCTCCAATAGCTTTTGTATAGCGATGACAACTTATGACGTCACTAAAATAACATCTCAGTTGACTATCTATTTATTGATTTCAAAGCAACTAAAAATCAAATTTTATAGCAAATTAAAAATGACCCGAATTTATTGGGCTGAAATTAAAAGAGGTTTTATAGAAATTGTGTCTAACATTTATTGGTTAATGGTGTAAACTACCTAATTACAAATTATTAAAATTTACTTAAACAATCACGGTTTATTTCAAGTACCTAACGATTTAACGAAGTGTTTACAAACTTTATGCGTAAACGTAATTGTTTAAACACACAACAATACTACTATTTTGTATCAATAATTAAGCAATCAACATGATACAAGAATAATTAACATTTTCGTTCTCCAATCGTCTTGTTTAAATTAAGCCCATTGCCTCAGTCAGCCATGTTTTTCATAAGCTTACATTGTATTTCGGCTGAGTATTAAAACAAGGGGTTTTATTTTAAGGAATATGAGGGCATATAAAAATAAGGACGTTAAAATAAAATAGGTTTTGAGAATGTTTATATAATTATATTATTATATCAGGGGTCTTTCGTGAACGTGAAAGAGGTTGTTTACATAATTACATTATTTCGGGAACGTACAAATAAGAATATCGCACACCTAGATGAAGGGTAGCACAACTCAAAATAATCCAAAATTGAGTTATTGCAATTATCGGAATCAGCGCCGAAAACTACATAAACTCCAAAGACACCTGTGTACAAACTTCATTCCTAAAAAACTAGATGGCGCTGTAAGTCAGTCTTTCTGAGTAGCTCCACGGTCACCCCCCACCAACAACAGTAACGCATCACCAGTTACGACATGTCAGCCGCAGGGGAATATGCTGTAAACTCGCACAAAGACTAAATTATTTCGACTTAGTTTTGTATTCGTGGCAAACCGCAGTAATAAAGCGTGAATTATTTTGAGTTGATTTTGTATTCGTGATTGAATCGGTCTTGTTTCTTGGGTGTTCTTCAAACTATTTCCACTTATACCAGTATTGTTGACGAATGTAAGTAATTTTTGTTTTACTAACTAATAATAGTTTAGTGTTGGTGAAATTATTTGGAACTATTTGAGTTGGTCTGTTATTGCTGGTTAAATTTAAATTCGCTCTTATTCTAAAACAATAAATGCTATTGTTTATTTTGTTATAGGAATATTTAGAGTTGCCTTTGTATTTTTTAAACTGATTTAATAAATTTTAATTCTTTAATAAAATACTGCAATTTATAAACTTTTTTGAGTTAATTTGGTATTCGTGAATTTTATTAACTTCGTATTTTTTTGCTACAGATGATGAGGGGCCGTGGCCTTTTACTTCTACAGAAGGTGATGGAGACCAGTTCAAATGAGCCTGAACGCAGTCATGTGGAGAAACAACTCCAAGAGAATTCCACAACACCTTCAAATACCACCATGGTGATGGAAGAAATCTCTGAAAATGGCACCATGGAGTCACAAAAGAATCCAGCAACGTTAGCACCACCATCAGCCAGCACCCAGGTGAAACCATCGTACTATATTTCTCCGGTTAACAGCGAATGTAGCGATTTAGACGATTCAGATGCGGATCCGCCCTTCAACCCACCTCCCAAAGAGAGCTACCGTCCATCACTCGTCGTTCCAAGAAAGAGGTATCGATCCTCCAGTACTACTCGTCTTCCAGTTCTAATAGTCCCAACAAGACTACACCACCAACTCAACTCTGCAACTCCGTGCCATCTACCATGCCGGATTCTGCCAATCTTTTAAACGACAATCCGGTTACTGAACCATCCACCTCTCAACCGATCATAGACCAGTCTGCTGATCCTGAAAGCCTACAAAGAGGTAAAAAAAAGACAAGAAAAAGATCTCGTTCCTCCAGCTCCTCCTCTAGTTCTAGCTCATCCTCTAGTAGTTCCAGCAGTCTTCAAGCAGCAGTAATACAGAAATAGGTAGTAACTCTGTGCCGTCTGCCATGCCGGATTCTCCCAATCTTTTAAACGAAAATCCACCTGTTGAAGCTTCTACTTCTCAACCGATCATAGACCAGTCTGTTGATCCTGACAGCCTTCAAAGGGGTAGGAAAAGAACAAGAAAACCAGCTGGTTGGCTCACAAATCTTAAGAAATCTCGTCGAAATACCGGAAAGGCTTATGTAAGTTCAACTAATAAGAGAGTCCCTGAAAGAGCGGTTAAGCCTCCATGCCACGATAATTGCAAATTGAAATGCAAATCTAAAATAAGTGAAGTATTACGCAAATCTTTGTTCGACAAATTTTGGGGACTAGGCGAACTTCAACGGCAAAGAGAGTTCATTGTAAGGCACACACAAGAGATTAAGCCTAAATATAGATACAGCAGTACCCAAAATTTTAGGGCACTAAATTCTGCATTTATTTTTGAAGTTGAAGACACTCGTATTAGAGTCTGCAAGACTTTTTTTAAAGCTACACTAAACATAAGCGACCAATGCATTAGGACAGCTCTTTCAAAACGACAGGAGGGCGGTTTCATAGAAGATGACCGGAGGGGTAAGCACGGACAGCATTCCACCATAGATAATGAAATAAAAGAAAGTGTCGTCACTTTCATTAAGTCTATCCCCAGAATAGAATCTCATTACCTTCGAGCACAAACAACGAGAGAATTCATTCCAAGCGAAAGATCACTTGCGGATCTATACCGAGATTATAAAGATCTACGCGAAAATGAATGTTTACCATTTGCTTCGTCATCAACTTTTAATCGTATTTTTAATACACAGTTTAATATTTCGTTTCACATCCCCAAAAAAGATGCGTGTGATCTTTGTGAAACATTCAAAAATGATATCGGAGAAGAACAACAAAAACTGCGTGAGGCTTATGACCAACATTTGAAAGAGAAAGTGTTGTCCAGATCAGAAAAGGAAGCTGACAAGAAAAGGACAGATGTAGTTGTTGCAGTTTACGATCTCCAAGCCGTGATGCAATTGCCAAAAGGGCAAGTATCCTTGTTTTTTTATAAATCTAGAATTAATTGCCTAAATTTCACGATTAGTGACTTGTATGCAAAAGATGTAATATGCTTCTTTTGGGACGAAATCGAAGGCAAACGTGGTGCTGTGGAAATTGGATCCTGTGTACTGCAATATATACAAATGGTTGTTGAGAAAAGTACATCGGGTAACGAACTGGACCTTATATTTTATAGTGACAACTGCTGTGGTCAGCAAAAAAATAAATATCTGCTGTCTGCCTACGCATTTGCTGTTGCAACCATGAGAGTAAACTCAATTACTCATAAATTTTTGATTCGTGGTCATTCGCAAAATGAAGGCGATAATGTGCATAGCGTTATCGAAAAACAAGTTAAACGATACACTAAATCAGGCCCGATATACTGTCCACAACAATACGCGACTTTAATAAGAACAGCTAAAAAGACTGGGAAACCTTATCATGTGGAAGAACTTACACATGACAAGTTCTATGATCTGAAAGCCCTTCAAGAAGAATGGGGAAACAATTTCACTGTTAATGTTGACAGAGAACAAATAAAATGGCACGATATCAAACAACTTCGCGTTGAAAAGCAACAACCAATGTCATTTTTTTATAAAACTTCCTATGAAGAGACAGTTTTTAAAAAAGCGTTTGTAAGAAATCAAAGACGCACACAAGATCACCAATTTTCTCCAACTTTGACACAAGCGTATTTGCAAAAAATACCATTGGGTGCCAATAAAAAGCGGGACATTACGGAACTAATTGATAAGAATATTATTCCACAGAGTTACGTCAATTCTTATTACAAAAATGCACTAGATTTATAGAATAAAAATTACGCGAAGAAATTTCTTCCAAACAATACCTACATACATAGGTGTATGTCGGTATTGTTTGGAAGAAAATCTGAATACTTATGTTTTTATGTTTTTTGATAACTATAGATAATACTAAAAAGTCTGATTTAATTAAGTAAAACAGTTTACAATTCTGTCGGTGAGCCTGTAACAATACTATTATAGTTTTAGATGCCTATAATAGATATTAGGTAAAGGTTGAAAATAAAAGTCTGATTTAACTAATAAGTTTAATCCTCTCGATGAGACTGATAATAATAGAATAGTTAAGTGTTTTAGATGCCTTTATTAATGTTACCTTTTTGTTGTAGTTTTTTTTGGTTATTTAAGTTAAGTGAAAACAGATAATTGTTGGTACCTAGTACCCACATTTCTCATGCCTGTTATGTTGAGTAATAAGTACGTGTTTTTGTAACTAAGTCATTCTTAAAATATCTTCCAAAGACTGTGCTATTTATAAAAAAATATACTACTTTTCCTGTAGTTTATAGACTTAATGGTCTAGTACTGATTAAAGAGAACTTAATACCTAAATTATAAGAAAAATGTCTACTTTGTTAAACGTTTTACTAACCTGTTCAAAGTTTAATGGATCTCAAAATAGAATAATGTAAGGTGTTCATTCTATTTTCCGAACAAGTGATGTGTTTTTGATTATCTTTATTTGTTTGTTACCTTAATACAAAATAAAGATGTGTCTTAATTAAATATAATGTTTTACTTCATTATTATAATAATTATACAAATAATAATTTAGATACACTACTCTTTATGTAAAGATTTTAAAAAAATATATTCACATTAAGACAGGATTAATTTTAAAAAAATCACTAATATGAAATCAATTTGAGTTGATAAAAATATTGAACAATGATTTAGTCACGATTACTAATATAACACGAAAAAAAAATAATTAAAAATGTATACGTGTATTTGAAGGTAAGTAATTGATCAAATTAATATCTCAGTAAAATAATATACAACCTCATCCAACAATCATTTAAATCGGTCAAATAGAAAACGAGTAAAACGTTTTTTGCTGTTCCTGAAAAAAGAGGTATTTTGAGTTGTGCTACTCTTTATCTAGGTGTGCGATATAATGAGAAGATTAGGGGGACGTCTTTGTCCAGAAGTAGAAAACTGTAAGTCAATAGAAAACACCTCAAACAATCTTTGAAAGAATTTGTCCTTTGCGTTTCCCAAATCATGACCGTGTTTTGACCATATCTGGCAAGTAAAGGCACATAACTTGCTATTATAGAACGGGTTATTGTACATTCGTCACAAAGTAAATTCGTCACATTTTGTAAACTCCATACATTGAAAGTGTATTCGTCACATGCATAATAAATATGTGTAAATTCGTCACAGTACTTATTTTTTGCAAAAAATACAGGACGAAAACAAAATTATTTATTGAATGGTCTTGTTCTCCTGCATACATGCAATAACGCGCTCGCTCGCTCGGGGTCTGGTACATAAGTACATTTGCACGCGGCCGTTTTGCGCGCGTGGACACATGCGCGCATGATATTTTGCGCGAGAAACGTTTCAACACTTCCACAACTGGACACTTCCGCGAAGTTTATAGTTGTTTTTTTTATATGTTATTTTTGTGATTATGAAAAGAAAGAAATAACGTTTTATTGTTTGATTTTTCTGTTGTCTGTAGGGAAATAAACAATATGGCGGATTTTCTTTCATAAAAATAGACTTGTGGCGAGTTTACACATACTAATTTTCGTGACGAATTAACTTTGTGACGAATCCTTACTAATATTATAAATGCGAAAGTAACTCTGTCTGTCTGTCTGTCTGTCTGTCTGTCTGTCTGTTCTTCACGCCTAAACCACTGAACCGATTTGAATGAAATTTGGTACAGATATAGTCTGGGACCTGAGAAAGGACATAGGATAGTTTTCATCCCAGAAATCCCCCGGAAACGGGAACTATTATTCCACGCGGACGAAGTCGCGGGCAAAAGCTAGTCTACAATAACCCGCTAGAACCTCATTAAGAAAATAAGTGACGATCAGCGTTCATGACAAATCGGTTTAAAAGACGTAAGTGTAGATTTAACAGAGCCATAAAGTAGATCAATCACTAATAGCCATAAAGTAGATGAATTCTCAAATGTCACTTAACTTTAGAGTTAAAAAACATCAACAGACTTGAGAGCGCTTTAAAGAAGTACCGTTTGAGTACTCGGACATACAAATCTTAATTTGTGTAAAAAAAAAATTTAATTGCTGCAGAAAGTGAACTTCGAAAATAGATTAAACCTTTACGCAAAATTGAATACTAAAATTGAAGACAAAAAATTAAATAAACTAAAACTACAAGATTTAAATCCAGTAGGCAGATAAACTGTATGCTATGGCAAAGAGCCAGAAAAGTATCTGGATTACGTTATAATTTTATAGCAAAGGATGACTGTGCTCAGACTACCTGACTGTCTGGCTGGAAGCCAAAGGAAATTAGTTGGAACAAAGAGTTCTGGTTTTTTTTTTAACTTTTGGTCTCTTTCTTACCGTTTTTACAATACTCGCCCAAGCCTCGCATGGGTGTAAAATATTATAGAAAATCATGGCTATTCTTTGCTATAATATGCACGTTTTATACCTAATTATACAAGCTGTTCCCCGCGGTTTCACCCGCGTTATATCAGATTTTGTTTACTAAAAAAAGAAGATAAAATGTATTATATATCCGTCCCCTAGTCCTAAGCTACCTCTCCACCAATCTTCAGCCAAATCGGTTCTGCCGTTCATGACATATAAAATGTTTTACTAACACGACTTTCTTTTATATATAATTATAGATGTAACCAAAGTCTGATGTTTTAGTTAAAACTGTACATCTTATCATTTTTTTTTTCTTTTCCAGATTGGCAGGTGTTTAAACGAGAAATGTGTTAATTAAACAAAGTCATAAAACGAACAGAAAAAACTTGAGTTTCATTGCACGAAGAATTCCTAAATTATCTTACCAGTCTTTTTCCAACTTCATAACTCTCTGTTCTTTATATATTGCACTAAAAATAGACACACAAAACAGCGAAAAACATGAGATATGTACAATATTAAGTTTAACCCAAAGTTGAGTCCTGCCAAGGTTGCAGAATAGTTTTAATAGTTACCGCTTCAAAATGTGACCCTGACATTGTTGGGAAAAGGCTAGAAAGAAGATGAGACGTTTAAAAATGTGTTTGCGAATACCCGAAGCATCATCTCCCTAGCCTTTTACCCAGCTATGTTGGGGTCGGCTTCCATCCTAACCGGATTCAGGATATCAGTGTTGTACGTGAAGCGACTGCCTATCAGACCTCCACAACCCAGTAACAGCGGTTTAAAGTGTTAGGTAAGGTACGGAATGTTTACAATAGTTACCGTGACCCTGGAACGTAAAGAGCAACCGAAGGAACATGGGTGGATTTAAGTCAGTAAAAGTTTGACACTCCTTCTCGCCCCGGCAAGGGCGGGAGAAGTCATTTAATGATTTCCCATCATACTTAAGATAAGCATAGGGTTCATTTTGTTTACCTAGAACAGTAGAAATAGACAGAAATACGCCTTAGGGACTACGCACATTTATTCAGCTCTACGCTTTTGTTCACACAAAAGCGTTATTTTCTATGACCATAAAAAAGACAGAAATACGTACTCAAAAGCGTTATTTTCTATGACCATAAAAAAGACAGAAATACGTACTCAAAAGCGTTATTTTCTATGACCATAAAAAAGACAGAAATACGTACTCAAAAGCGTTATTTTCTATGACCATAAAAAAGACAGAAATACGTACTCAAAAGCGTTATTTTCTATGACCATAAAAAAGACAGAAATACGTACACAAAAGCGTTATTTTCTATGACCATAAAAAAGACAGAAATACGTACTCAAAAGCGTTATTTTCTATGACCATAAAAAAGACAGAAATACGTACTCAAAAGCGTTATTTTCTATGACCATAAAAAAGACAGAAATACGTACTCAAAAGCGTTATTTTCTATGACCATAAAAAAGACAGAAATACGTACACAAAAGCGTTATTTTCTATGACCATAAAAAAGACAGAAATACGTACACAAAAGCGTTGTTTTCTATGACCATAAGAAAAAAAACAGAAATACATAATCATAATTCATACGTAAGGCATTTGGTTACTGCTCTTCTACCGTGGTGGTTTTCAACTGGCCGCATTGGATTCGGTAGAACGCAGAGCCAGGAGGTTGATAGGCGACAAGAAGCTGGTGGCCCAACTGCAACCTCTAGCACATCGGCGTAAAGTTGCCTGTCTGGCGGTGTTTTACAGATTGCACTTCGGTGAGTGCGCACATGAGCTACACGAGCTCATTCCTCCGTCTCCGTTTTACCACCGGACATCCAGACGTACGGCAGGATACCACCCTTTCTTGGTCGATATTCCTCGAATCCGCACGCAGCGTTTTTCGAAATTCTTTATTATGCGCACCGCAAAGGAATGGAATTCTCTGCCGGCGTCTGTGTTTCCAAAAGCATATAACCCGGATGTATTCAAGAGAAGAGTGCATAGGCATCTTTTGGGTGAGCTCGCTCCATCGTAGGCCCCGTCTATGCCCTCGGACTAGTCTGGGACCAAGAGCAAGCGTATAAGTTATAAAAAAAATAAAAAAAGTGGTTCATACTGTAGGCGTGATGTTATATAGCCTATATGTTATTTTGATGTATAAGTGAAGTGCCAAGTCTAAAAAATAAATAAAATATCTTGGGACAACACACACACCTGATTTTAAAATAAACAGAGCTAGTTCAGTGGTAACCAGACAACTGGTATACATACTTTGTGGCGTGGAAAGGGGGTAATGTGTAGTGGAGATAATTCACACTCGAGAACAAGACTTTACAACAGTTTATTTTTACAAGAAAAATACAAGAATTCAGGATTACAGAGACTCAGGGTTAGAAGTGGGTTACAAGGAACTCATCGAAGTGACTCCCGTTGTATGAAGGTGGAGTCACTTAAGTTGGTTGTCGCCGGCGCAGGAAAACGGGCAGAGGCTGGTCCGCTGCGGCTTAAGTAGGCACCCGAGGTCCGGGGTGCGCGGAAAAGTGAGGCCGCTCGCGGTCGTGGTAGGGAGTTCGGGCGATGTCACAACTTATCTATATAAATAAAAGAAAGTCGTGTTAGTCACACATTTTATAACTCAACAGAAAGGCAGAACCAATTTGGTTGAAAATTGGTGGGGAGGTAGTTTTGGCCCAGGGGCGGACATAGAATACTTTTTAAAAATCTGATATGACGCGGCTGATACCGCGGGGGACAGCTAGTAGTTTATAAAGGCGTGCATATTGCAGTTCAATTACACCCATATAGAGAAATGTGTAGTTTTTATGAGTTGTGCTAATGTATAATGTGTATTCTAACAAATTTCAGAAATATTCGATCAGTGGGTTTTTGAGTGAAAGAGTACAATACAAACCAATACATCGCTCGCCGTCCGCGGGCACGATAATATTAATATTAGTCACTACCAAATACTGATAAATATTATTTCCAACATCCTAACATAACAGTATTAATTAGTTTGGAATGTAAAACAAAATAATATAGCGTAACAAAGGCTTCGAAATATTGTCAGAATGAAAGGTAGCAAAATTCCATCCTTGCCAAGTTTAACTGAATTAAACTTCCATGAACTGTCAATTCCCATGAAAAGGCGTTTTTATAAAAAAGCTCCGTTTTGTAATTTACAGTGTAACAAGATTAACTCGAGTTTTCACTCAAAAATTTCAGTTTAAAGATAATTATTCATGTTCTTTATTGCATACATAAACAAAAAAGAAGCAAAACAATAAAAAAACACTGGTGCTGATTCTCTTGTTCACACCCTAACCTAAATTTAAGTTAGGTGCGTCTTTCTCTTTCCATTTCGTTAAGAAAAGAACAGAGGATACATGTTCGTTTAGTCCTGAAATCTCTAAAATCAGTGGTTTGCCTTGTGTCTTGATATATTAATAGTCAGTCAATCTTTCAGTCCGTTTACCATCCTTACTAATATTATAAATGGGAAAGTGTGTCTGTCTGTTTGTCTTTCTTTCACGGCAAAACGGAGCGACGAATTGACGTGATTTTTTAAGTGGAGATATTTGAAGGGATGGAGAGTAACATAGGCTACTTTTTGTCTCTTTCTAACGCGAGCGAAGACGCGGGCAGAAGCTAGTTATATATACATAGATTTTTTTACCAAGTTTTATTGCTTTACACCGATTGGCGTCAACCATATTGAATGGGTTAAGTGGCTTGGATCAAACAGTACTAAATAATTCTATGCATAGTACCAACTCTTTCTATAATGTTTAGTCTAGACGTTACTTAAAATCACTTTCACATTTTTATTGGATCATAAATTATACGACTGACACGCTGGACTTTAAAAAATACTTGACGAAGAACGTTTCTAGGTATTTTCGTTTAAAAGCTTAAAAAGGGTCCACAATAGCTTGTGATATAAAAGGTTGTTTTATAAAGGTAGTTTCTAAAATCGTGTGAAAGAAAAATAAAATGTATAACGCTTAAATAAATGAATATCCTGGGACACACACAAGGCTTTCCGATCCCAAACTAAACAGAGCCCCTGCCGGGGTTGCGGAATGTTTATAAAAGTTACCGTGACCCTGGAACATAAAGGGCAGTCGATGGAACATGAGTGGGTTTTAGTCAGTAAGAGTCTGACACGCCCTCCCGCCGCACCCAGGACGGAAGCAGTCATTGGATGATTTCCCACTCACCAAAAAAAAAAATCCCAAACTATGTGTTGTGTTGTACTATGGTAACCAGGTAAGTGATAAACATACAAGATGAGCTTGAGCCGGCTGTCGATTGCTATTGGTGCTGATTCTCTTGTTCACAAACTTAACTAAATTTAAGTTAAATGCATCTTTCTCTTTCCATTTCTTAAAGAAAAGGACAAAAGAAACATTTAAGTTTAATCCTGTCAAATTAGACAGCGCCTAAAGAAAATTGACGTATATTAAGTAGCCTTGTTTTTAAATTGCGTTTAAATTATCTATGGATGCCCTTACTAATAATCACTGTGTAAAGTTATGTCATGAATAAAGCCTGTGTAACCATACATTTTTTGACGTATAAACCTGTCATAACTTTATGCAGCTGTGACTGTTCCTAGCCTACCCTAGGTTGATAAAATTTTCGATTTTTCTAAATATAAACATTATTGATGGGGAAGGCTTCCCCCGAAGGGGAAGGGACCGTGCCCTTCCACCGCACGGTCCTGTAGAGCTCGTCCCAGACTGGACACTCTCCCACCATTTCTACGGAATGAATTCCCATAAGCCTATACTGCCTTGTCCCGACTTAGAAAGCTAGGGGACAAGGAGGGGACCAAGGATGTTAGTATGGGAATTCACAGTTACAAATATACATACTATAAAATTAAACAATAAATTGAAGAGACGAGAGGACACGCAAAAGTATATGTAAAAGGTAGGGGTGGTAAAGGGACCGTTACACTTGCGCTTATGAAATCATCATTAAAGATTACGTTAAGCTACAGCTAAAGCCCCACCCCACTAACGAGTTATAGTAGATGACGCGTTCGTGTACTGCTAGACCTCAATACGTGAATCCTATGGGAGACGCCGCAATTCTAGCTGTCCACGTTCCCTAAGCAAATCCATGTCTTACACAATACCTGAAGGCAGTCGAACTGCGAAGTCCAACTACCATTGTGGAAGACAAGTTTATAATAAAATACTTCTACACGCGTACTAGTGTGTATGACCCTTTTACGGCATCCTATGTGAGCCTACACCGTACAATGGAACTAGCACAAGTGTACCGGAGACTCGGTCTGTAGCAGAATTCGTCGCAGTTGTGCTTGGTATTCTCCGAAGTGGAATATCGTCACCTCACTCCCATAATCCCCTTTTCGAGGCGCCTTCGCCGCATATGCATCTGCCGCTCAGCACCCAAATCCCGTGTTTCGCTAAAGAGTGACGATTCAGATATGTGGCCAGCGGCCTTTTTGTTTTTTGTGGGGTTTTAGCGAGACACAGACCCTAGCGTTCATAGAACGGAGGTACCAAACCAGTAAGGGGTACTTAGCAATGACTACCCCCGCCCGGGAGGTGAAAACAACGAGTCCAACGCATACGCGTTCTGTGCCAGACCTTCTGTAGGAAACAGTTATCATCATCAACATTCGGTTGGCCTATAATTACTTTAATTAGTAATTATTACTGTACTCTCATTAGCATTAAACAATTACTGTCTGCATTGCAGCTAAGTTGGAGATACTGAATTCGCATAGAACTTTAGTAGACTGAGCAAGTACGGTTCGACCTTCCATGTCTTGTATGTCTGGTACCGGTCAGGTGTGTTAATGTACAATATGTAGCGGTGTATAATATAATATATAGCAGGTAGAGTGAATCGGAAGGCTGTCGCCGTTTCCCTACAGCCAAACGCCGATGATGAGTCCCTGCCAAGGTGCGGATTAGGTGATGGGCATATAGGGTGAGAGTATTATAAATATAATACTAAATACTAATAACATAGTATAAAAGTATCTACATGCTAGAGTAAGGTAATCATTATTTATAAATCTATCATAGTGATAACTAGTCTAGTTACTTAGGATAGACTATATGATTAACGTACACTCTGAATAATATTTACGTGACCGTAATTAATACTAAAAACAGATCAAAGACTCACCAGAACAACGATTTGAAAGATTTAGATTCAATTACCAGACTAGACCCGATCCTCGCCATAATCGCCTCCTGCCACGTACAAACACTGACACTCGCGACAAACCAGACTGTCCAAGACAAATGACCACAAGTATTAGAGCTATCGACGCAACTCAACTCTCCGTTTACGAACTTCTACAAGACGTTGTCGAATCACTCTCCGATCTCCCTAACTTAATTCGCCTAGATCACGACCGACCTCTCTAGTCATCTCAAACCCACTGCCCTCAGCCTCTCCAACTTTTTCCAAACACCACGTGTTCGAAAGCCCTGCTCGCACGCATCCCTCGAATTCGCAGAACCCTTTTTTGTTACATTTCTCAATTGGCCTAAAATCGTTTCATGTTAATAGATGGGTCTCTTTATGGCAACCAGATGTGAATTTGTATTGAGAGTTGCACTTAGAAATCGAATATTTTACAAGTTTCTTTAGAACTCAACGATAAATTGTTTTATGGTATAACGGCTGGCACCTTTGTCTTAAGTTTGTTTCACATTAAATAGAGGATTTATGCTTTCCTAAGTGGCGGACCATGAGAAGGGTCTTTTTGAACAAAAAATAAGATATTTTTCAATTCAATAAGGAAACGTGACTAACCGTCACACAGCGTTTATTAGTAAGACACGGAGTGTCTACATTTGACAGGACTTAACTAATATTTTATCTTCTGTCCTTTTCTTAATTAAATGGAAAGAGAAAGATGCACTTAACTTAAATTTACGTTAGTTTGTGAATAAGAGAATCGGTACCATTGTCTTTCCATATTGCGTTTCGAAGGTTTAATTCACATATAACATCATAATGCATTAACTTAATTACAAATGTTATGGCGGATATTTTATGGCTGCCTACCCTCTTATATCAAGAGGCGCGAACCAGCGGACAAGGACATAAAACTTTTATGTTCGGACCAAAATTAAATAAAAATGTTTCCGTGACATGGTACATGCAAATGGATTAATGTCGAGGACTCTATATGGTTTACTTTTAATAAATCCATACTAATATCTGTCTGTCTGTTACGCTTTCCCGCTTAAACTACTGAACCGATTTGAATAAAATTTGGTACAGATATAGTCTGGGACCCGAGAAAGAACAGTTTTCATCCCGGAAATCCCGCGGGTATGGGAACTTTTCCATGCGGACGAAGTCGCTGGCAGAAGCTAGTACCCCATAAGGAGAAATTGCCTTTTCTCATAATTATATGGCACTTAGGTCTTTTAACTTATTTAATCCTTCCAACACAACGTGATTTGAGACACAATAGAAAGACAATAAATTAGCAGCCCGACAGCCGGCTGTCGGTTGGTCGTTGAAAGGTTAAAGTGGCGATTTTGGCTTACATTAAGTATAAGCCCTGCTTGCCTCACGATTTTCCTTCACTTTAGACCTTAGTTATTAACATAGAAGTATTATTTGAAAAATTCTTTGATCAAAATAACAATTAGCTGAATTTCAAAAAAAACTCAGCTGCTTTATAAAATGGTCGCATAACTCCGCATTGTTAAATGGAGCTAATGTGTAACTGAATTAATGCACTTTGAGAAAATAGTTTGTTCAGAATCGTTTACTGAATCGATTTTTGTAATTTATAATATAGGTAATATTTTATCCCAAAAATAATTAAAACTACGTAAACTGCTGTCACACTTCCGCTGTACAGTCAAAACAAACTAAAATGGATAAAATACCTACTACGCTAGACCCTTATGCAAGTGCAACTGTGTGCATGCGTAGATTTGTAATGTGACTATAATTTTCTCCCACAATCTGTACAACAAATTTATAAAAAAACAGTGTTTTAAACATAATAATAAAAAGTCAGTGTATGTATTATGATTAGGTATAACATAATATTCTAATTGGGATGTCTGGTGGTGTGCGTTTATTCCGGGACATGTTGTATACATACGCATTATATGCAGATGTCCCATATTTCAAATATTAACAATTATCTGAGTAGAACTATTTCTACGCCTATTAGAAAAGTTTTCTTTTCTTCCAAAAAATAGCATAACAAACCCGCAGAAGAAAAACTAGGGCAAAATTAATCTAATTTTGCCAAAAACAAGGGATGGCGGTCGAGTTGTAAAAAAAACAGTTTTTAATTAAAACCTTTGTGGAGTTAAAAAATAAAAACAAAAGCACAATGATAAAATACTAAAAGTTTTTAGTCTTTAAAGGTTGTACACTAGTAATTACGGGCTTAAGAGAACTATTCTATTGTTAAAAGTAAAAAAAAACAAAGAAAAATTGTTTATAGTTGCAGAAATACGCTAAAAAAACTAAGGCAACGGACAAAGGGACTAAATTTTAATTTCAGTCCGAACGTAAACGCAAACGTTATGCTTATCTACTTTAATATTTTAAAGAGGAAAACTTTGTTTGTTTGATTGTAATGAATAGGCTCAAAAACTACTGGACAGATTTTAAAAATTCTTTCACCATTCGAAAGCTACCTTATCCCTAAGTAACATAGACTATAAAATATCACGCTATGTCCCACGGGAGCGAGGCACTAACTAAAAACCTAACGTAACGCGCTCGAAACCGCGAGGAACAGCTAGTCCCTACTAATATTATAAATGCGAAAGTAACTCTGTCTGTCTTTCTGTCTGTCTGTCTGTCTGTCTGTCTCTTCTTCACGCCTAAACCACTGAAGCGATTTGAATGAAATTCGGTACAGATATAGTCTGGGACCCGAGAAAGGACATAGGATAGTTTTCATCCCGGAAATCCTTTAGGAACGGGAAGTATTATTCCACGCGGTCGAAGTCGCGGGCAAAAGCTAGTTAACCATAAATTATTCTCACCAATACAGGAAAAGTAGATCATTTCATTTCAAAAGCCTCATACGTAATTAATTAATTATTTGAAAGCTCTGTGTAGACTAAACCTACTGTGTCCATTTACTTTGTATGTTCAATAAAACGGGCTTAAGTCAGTGCGTCGTAAAATCATTTAATCACTGTTTCTGTTATCACTTTGCTGGTGAATTTCTGGGTGTTACTGTTTACGATATATTGCTGCTTCCAGTGGCTTAGACTGTGTGTGTAGATGTATAGACACAGCGATGTATGAGGGGTGATTGCTCCTTTGATTGATAAGACGGATCTAGTCGTTAGTCGGGGTTGCGGAATGGTTATAATAGTTACCGTGACCCTGGAACGTAAAGGGCAACCGAAGGAACATGAGTGGGTTTTAGTCAGTAAAAGTCTGACACGCCCTCCCGCCGCACCCAGGACGGGAGCAGTCATTTGATGATTTCCCACTCACCAAAAAAAAGTGACCCTGACTGCTAAGTTGGAGATCGTGGGCCACAGGCCACAACCAGGACTAGATTTGAAGAGCATGATTGTTTCTTCATTTTTTGTCTGAGTGTCATTAAATAAATAAATATCCCTGGACCACTCACACATGGTCATCTGATCCAGAATTAAGCAGAGCTTTTACTATAGTAACCAGACAACTGATAAACATACTTATATAATTTACTAGCTGCCTCCCGCGGTTTCACCCGCGTTAAAAATGTTAAGGGTGAACAGCCCTTATCACTTAGGGGTATGAAAAATAGATAGTAGCCGATTCTCAGACCTACTAACAAGCATATAAAATTTGGTAAAAATAGTCAAGGCGTTTCGGAGGAGTAAGGTAACTAACATTTTGACACGAGAATTTTATATATAAGATAAATTATTACATATTATAGATAAATTACACCCAAACACAGAACAAGCAATCATGCTCATCTTAGAAAGTTTGTCAGGCCCGTCAAAATGAATATGTGTATGTATTTATAAATGCTTTATCAGTATGTATGTCGATTTTCTGGTTACTAATAGTACAAGCTCTACATAGTTTGGGAACAGATTTTGTGATTTGTTCCAAGATACGTTAGCCGAATGTACGTTATGGGGACAACGGGAAATAAATTTAATCACGTCCTGCTGTCCCCGTGACGGGGATATGGCATACGGGGACAACGGGAACAAACCATTTAAATATTGTGTTGTGGTCCAAGACTCGAATCGTAGGTTCTCCACTACACATTTCTCAGAAGCAGAATTTTATTAGTTAATGGTGACTCTTTCATACTAATAACTTACTACTCAAATAAAGAATTATCGTATCTTCTTTGTGCCTTGAAAAGCTAGTAAGCCCATTTATCCTGCCCCTGAACTTCCCTAGTAATGTTAAATGATCAAGAAAAGCAGCTGCCCCCTCCCCTTAGAGCCAAAAATAAAAGATGCTGAACACATCAAGCTTCAAACAGTTTTTATTACAATCGTCCTGGGGTTTGAAGACACTCGCACTGCAAGTAAAACTTTATGTGCTCTCAAATGCATCTACAATTCATAGTTTTTGTCGTCCGTCAAGTTTTATGTTTCCAGACTCTCATGGGTCATCTTTCATGTATGAACACTGAACATGCAGCTTTGGATCGTGACTACCATCATACATATTTGAGGCGCAAATAAATAATAATAGTCCATACTTCCAAAAGCTTCCAATATTATAATTAGGAAAGTGTGTGTGTCTGTTTGTCCGTCCTTCATGGTAAAACTATTGTGCTGATTTAAATGTTTGGTATAGAGATTAGACCATAACCTGTAAAAGTACATAAAATAGTATTTATCCAAAAAAACACACGGAAACGGGAACTACGCGGGGACAGTTAGTCTAAACATATTTATATTATAATGGTAAACTGATCGACTAACTAATTGACTATTGATATATATGAACGCACATGGATCTTTAGGAGTATGTGCTTTCAGGAGAGTAATAGGCGAGACGACGAAAAAAAAAGTAATTAGTCCGTCATTGAGATTATTAAAAAAATTTGGACACGTATTTTTTCTTTTTTCTCGTAAACGAAAAATGACGACGATGCAGTGCGTTGAAGTTGTGCGTGACGTCACGATCAGATACAATTTTTGCATTACGGTGGCGTCAAAAGCCCCTACTATGCCCCACTCCAGATCTTTGTTGCTCTTTATCTTTGTATTTTTTTATTATTTTGATGAATCAAAAAATACGTGTCCCGTATTTTTGGCCGATCTACAAGACGGACTAAACAGAATGCCATTTTTTTTTGTTGTCGTCATCCCTATTGTATTCACTAAAATAGGATTTTCTGGAAATTTCAACTTTAAAGGAGTGGCATTGGGGATGGATGTTTCGACATTCACGTGCAAAGCTGCATGAGAAAACTAGACGTATTTGAACGACGGTTTAATCATTCAGATCATTTAATGCAAAAAAATGTGGTAGAATTCCAAAGGTAAGTAAATAAAACATTTGAAAAGTCTTTATTTGACAAGTGAAACATTTTGACGGGCCTGTTGGTTTAGTGGTTAGTGACCCTGACTGCTAAGCCGGAGGTTGTGGGTTCAATTCCCACCCAGAACAAACTTTGTGTGATGAGCATGATTGTTTGTTCTGTGTCTGGTTGTGTGTATAACTAGCTTCTGCCCGCGGCTTCGCTTGCGTTAGAAAGAGACAAAAAGTAGCCTATGCTACTCTCCATCCCTTCAACTATCTCCACTTAAAAAATCACGTCAATCCGTCGCTCCGTTTTGCCGTGAAAGAAAGACAAACAGACAGACAGACAGACACACTTTCCCATTTATAATATTAGTATGGATAAGTATGTATTTATAAAGTATAAACTCAAAAAAAACTCAAACTCAAACAAACTCAAATCATTTATTTCTAATAAACCATTTCAAAGGCACTTTAGAACGTCAAAACAAAGAAAAATGAATCTAGTTATATAAGTATGTATATCAGTTGTCGGGTTACCATAACACAAGCTCTGCCTAGCTTGGGATCAGATGACCGTGTGTGACTTGCCTTAAGATATTTATTTATTTATTATAATTTAATACCGATTTATTCAATTCTGTGGTATTTCTCTTTCAAAGTCAGTAGTTTTTAAAACATTAATGTTATTTTTGTCCATGTTGTCCAATAAAATACTGAAATCTATACTAATATCAGGCGTCCGTCACTCGCTCAAGGCCACGCGTTTTATGCCTACCGCTTCGCGTATCGTCGACGATACAACGAACACTGGGCTGTCGCGCGCCCGCCTGAGTGCTCGCGCGTCACGGGTACAGCGCTGACTATCAAAATGCCGAAACCACGTACCTAATTATTGCGTGATTATTGTGTAATTCCCCTGTTTCCCAATTCTCTTGTTTCCTTTTTGATTATTTATTAAAATTATTCACGCGGTTTTGGATATTTTCGACACTAAAATATATTAGTCGGGAATTCAAGGAACGAAAAATATGCATCAGTCATTTTATCAAACTAAAAAATATTTGATCAACAAATAAAATAATAATTGTTTTTCTAAAACATTCGTTTTATTACCATTGTCATCATACGTATAACCCTAGCAGATTTGCTGGACGACACGCACACACGTTAGTCGCGCGGCGGGCAAAAGAATCTCAACTCTCTTTGTGCGTACTTATGGTACATTTCTCCTTGCTGCAAACAACTGGTATTATTATTATGATTTTGTAGGCTATTATAGCGTAGGTATTTTGGTTTTTGTATTGGAGTGAAGTATCTGTTACGTAGTAACTATTTATTAATCTGTGCTAATATTATGAAGCTAAATAGATTGGTTGGTTTAACGCGCTGATGAAAAACTACGTGTTCAATAAAAAGAAACTATTTTTTAAACAAATGAAGAAACTTTTCAGTTTCATCATAATTATAGTATATTATAATACCAAGCAATTGTAGTGACCAATGCTCGTATCTTTTCTATAAAACCTATGTATATATTTATGTATTTAAGTAACTATTTTATTGATTTATTTGATTCCTGTAACTTTTCTGTTTTCTTGCACCTAGCATGTTTTATCTCTGCATCACCCTAAGGTAGACTGGTAGAAAATGCCTAAGGCATTAAGCCCGCCTATGTACTGTGTTCGTACATTAAGTTCAATAAATAAATAAAAATAATTATCTAGGTATTTTTGTAAACTGCACTAGCTATCTTTAAACTATTTCTATTAGATGCAGCTGTCTTGAAAATAATAAGAAACTATTCCTTACGTTCTCTAGAAAATGCAATTTATTCCACATTGTTCTTAAAACGCTTGTTCGTTCTACAGCGGGACAACAATATATCTTACTCTAGACGACAATCTTCTGGTATTGTGATTGTAAATTGTAAGAAAATAAAACCGAATACAACTAGATTTTCATGTATTTCAACTGTTTCAAAGATGTTAAAAGGGTTCATTTTGAACTAGCGACCCGCCCCAACTTCGCACGGGTGTTACAAGTCTTTAAAAATCCCGGCTTTTCTCTACTATATTATGCATGTATTATACATATAAACCTTTCTTAAGAATCACTCTATCTATTAAAAAAAACCGCATCAAAATCCATTGCGTAGTTTTAAAGATCTAAGCATACATAGGGACAGACGGCGGATAGCGACTTTGTTTTATACTATGTAGTGAAGAGCAGCGATGTTTTAAGATTTAAATTCAACTATCTGTTCCCTGCGGTTTCACCCGCATTTTTATTTACTCCTCCGCTCCTGTAAGTCATAGCGTGAAGTTAAATAGCCTACTACAATAAATGGGCTATCTAACACACAATGAAGAAACTCTATTGGCTTATAACATTAAGATACATTTTACAGGAACGGAATGTAACCGTGAATGACAGCTGCAAAAATGAAAATAAGTTAATAACCATAACTACACCTCGAGTAAACGTTGTCACGACGTGCCTTCTTTGTGCAAGAAGAGGCCTTTATTTATATATTTACTAGCTTTTTACCGCGGCTTCGCTCGCGTTAGAAAGAGACAAAAAGTAGCCTTTGTTACTCTCCATCCCTTCAACTATCTCCACTTAAAAAATCACGTCGATTCGTCGCTCCGTTTTGCCGTGAAAGAAAGACAAACATACAGACAGACAGACAGACAGACAGACACACTTTCCCATTTATAATATTAGTATGGATAAATACTTTATGCATCAACGTACAGAGGCGAACTTAATGCCCTAGGCATTCTCTACCAATCAACCAAAGGTTTTGTCTAGTAGTGGGACAGACATAAGCCAGTATTATTCAAATACTACCACTGGTACTACCAACCTGTAAATATCCCACTGTAGAGCAAAGGCCTCTAGAGTCTCATATAGAGAAGGCATGAGCAATGATCACCTGGCTTGCTAAAAGCGAACTTATATTCACTACAAGTCTAGATTTCCTCACGATGTTTCCCTTCACCGATCTCATATTATGATGTCCAGGATAAACTTTAGAAAGCCATATTGGTTTGTTCGGACCCACAACTTCGTACATGAGAGCTTGGCGTTTTAACCACTATGCCATAACGTCATTATTTATATGATTGTGTCTAAAGTTACTGATTAACCTCGGACACAAGTTGGCACAATCTGCAACAAGAATACACTGAAACTGCAATAATAAACACAACAGATTACCGTCCCGCACATTTATGTGAAACAATTGTTTTTATTGCACCGCTCAAGCGTTTTATTGTTCAACATTATCTTGAAGACCTAGGGTTAGCAGTCTGTGAATATGATGGTAATGTTTTAGAATTTTTGCCATTGTAAGTGCGATTGTTAGATGTTGATACCTGGTTTTGGTGCGGCGGTGACCTCTAGCGCCCAGCGCTGGTTCAGGTCATGCTGCGGGGCGAGACGCAATGGGATGCCGTCGCCTCCTTCTGCGAAGCAGTTATGCTAGTGAAGGAAGCGGCGGCGCGCGAGATGCAACGACGAGCCTCTCGCCCCGGACTAAGACCCAGGCGAAGACGTCGAGAGTCGCAAGACGACTACCGGCCACCGTAGGCGCGGTTCTGCGGATGGCGAGCAAAGGGTAGCTCGCCACCCGGCTAGCACCAGGACCGCGTCGACGGCGCGTTAGTGTTCCACGCGCGCCTCAAAGAGAAGAAGTCAACACAGGAAGGGACCCAACAGGACCAACGCCTGCCGGGGTTGCGGAATGTTTATAATAGTTACCGTGACCCTGGAACATAAAGGGCAATCGAAAGAACATGAGTCGGTTTTAGTCAGTAAAAGTCTGACGCGCCCTCCCGTCGCACCCAGGACGAGAGCAGTCATTTGATGATTTCCCACTCACCAAAAAAAAAAACCTGGTTTTGGTTTTCAGGTCGGTTATTTTCTTGGATTTCTTAACCTAATTCAAAAATCATCATCATCATCTCCCTAGCTTTTTTACGACTATGTTGGAGTCGGCTTCCAGCCTAACCGGATTCATCTAGATACCAGTGATTTAAGTGAATCAACTCCCTATCAGACCTCCAGAAACTGCACGATACGATACCGGGTTAGACTGTTCAAACTTTCTTGCTTTTGACTACCCGGAACAATACTCAATGTTCTAAGAAGGACATTAGGGACCAACGGCTTTACGGGCTTTTCGAGGCATGGGATGCCAGTGATGTCCTATATAAACTTTAGAAATAACAAGTGAATTGAAAAAGTCACATTGGTACTTTTCCCAGAATTTGAACTTGAGCTTCTAAATGCCGTCGTTTTACGATACACTATTGGACCATCACGATACACTATAAAACGTATTAAAATGTATGATACACAAAGCTTCCTCCAAATTGGTAACAAACACACCTACAAAAGAAGATACATTAAGATACTGCATCCATACTAATATTATAAATGGGAAAGTGTGTCTGTCTGCCTGTCTGTCTGTCTGTCTGTCTGTTTGTCTTTCTTTCACGGCAAAACGGAGCGACGAATTGACGTGATTTTTTAAGTGGAGATAGTTGAAGGGATGGAGAGTAACATAGGCTACGTTTTGTCTCTCTCTAACGCGAGCGAAGCCGCGGGCAAAAGCTAGTTTTAAATACGTTTAAAAGTCAGCACACTCCATTTTATATCTGATAATGTGAGCACTTTTCGGCGACCTGAAATTCGGTTACTAGATCAGACCGCACAAAGAGGCATTTGCATAAAATTTTATACCTTCAAATAATGACTAAGATACAAGAATACGATGCTGTAAAAACAGATTACATATTACTCGTACGAGAACATAAGTAATCACGTTTTACGTGAAATTTGTAATCAAATGTAATGAACACACGTCGTGTATATGTCGCAGTCATCTGGTTGAATCAGCTATTTGATTGTATGACTAGCGCGTTTATTGAATAGCGACATTTAATTGAATGACTAGGCCGAAAGCTGATTAAACAAGCGTCACTCAACGTCCAACTAGATAGCTGATTGAAGCATAGCCCTTTGAACAGAGCGGACGTAATATCAGTCAGGTGATTGTAATTTAGTTCATTTTTTTTCCACTGCGGCGTTAGTAGTCACCTAAACAAATATGGCGTAAAATAGCTCGCGCAGATAGCACTGTTTTGATATTATTTTTATTAAATTTACTTTAAAGTGACTTATTCTTGATAAAATAGTGTGACAGCGAGGTTTCACCTATTGATACGCCGCCACCGGCAAGTTTTAAAGTTTTTTTTTAAAATTAAAATCATGACAAAGTGTGTCATGTCATGTCTTCGTTTTTGTTATGTAAAGGAAGTTAAGTTTTTAAGTTGCGAGCTTATGGTCACCCTAAACAAACATTACAAAGTCGGCTATATCCCATTAAACGACAATGCTAAATGACGTTTAGTCAAGTCGTTGAACGTTGCATAAAACAACTTGACGAGTTGTCGTTTAGTCATTCAATTAAATGTCGTCATTCAATGAACGCGCTAGTCATACAATCAAATAACTGATTTAACCAGATGACTGCGACATATAAAGTTATTTTCCACTCGCATTTGGATATTAACAATTTATTCTGACATAGTTTTAAATGAACGATATTCTGTCAACTGTATTTCAGGGTTCTGTAGTCAATATTTTCATTGACGTGTAAAAGTGTTATGTATAATTATAATCTATTTACAAAATAAATATGATTTTACTGATAATAAATAAAACATTTATAGGTTTGCTCTAAATGACGTGATATCTGTGTCAGACGCCTACCTTCGTGGCAGAAGGTTCAAATCCGGGCAAGCACCAACGTGTTTAGTTCTATTCATGGTGTACTTTATAATGTTTATATTGGATACCTCGACTTTCTTCTCAGTGTCAGACTTATACTGACTAAAACCCATCCATGCATCTTCTAAGCCCTTTATGTCCGGGGCCGCGTAACGATTAGAACTATTCCGTAACCGGCAGGCATAATTGGCCCTAGAGGGCCCTGTTACGTGCTGCTTACTCTTTGAGGCGCGCGTGGAACAAAACGCGCCGTCGACACGGCCTTGGTCCTCCTTGGTCCTCCTTGGTCCGTGTATTGATCAGTGCCTGTCTGTCTTTTTCGAGGCTTAGTTTAGAGACTGTTAGTATACAATGTGTAACTGAATTAATGCACTTTGAGAAAATAGTTTGTTCAGAATCGTTTACTGAATCAATTTTTGTAATTTTTAATATAGGTAATATTTTATCCCAAAAATAATTAACACTACGTAAACTGCTGTCACACTTCCGCTGTACAGTCAAAACAAACTAAAGTGGATGAAATACCTACTACGCTAGACCCTTATGCAAGTGCGACTGTGTGCATGCGCAGATTTGTAATGTGACTATAACTTTCTCCCACAATCTGTACAACAAATTTATAAAAAAAAAACAGTGTTTTAAACATAATAATAAAAATTCAGTGTATGTATTATGATTATAACATAATATTCTAATTGGGGTGTCTGTGCGTTTATTTCGGGACATGTTGTATACAGAACTATGTTTAAATATGTACGGAATCCTCGATTTGAGTGTCCGAGTCACATGTGACTGTTTTTTATATACAGCATTTTTTCCAGATCTTTACATTAACGCCCAGGTTATTTAGTTTTCAGCTCGTATTCAGGTAGGTACAGACATCAAAAAAAGTTGCCGTATTATTTACAAAATTGAATTAGTTATTAATCATAATTTACGCATGGAACGCTATTTCGTACATTATTTGAATAAAAATATTTGATATTACTTGTTTAAAAAAATATATGTATAAATAAAGAATGCCGTGAATACAAAATATTAACATACTAGCTACTATTTTGTCCTTTACCTATTGTACAAAAAGAACGCACCCTCCAAGTTTCAAGTTTTTATTGATTTGGGCTGTGCGTCCATGTATCGTGGAGTTTCTTGCCTGTTCTCCTCCATAGAGATCTACGTTTTGGAACAGGCAATTAGCGTAACTTTTCTTTTCTGACTAACCGACCGACTCTTTGACAATTCATAAGTACCTGTAAATGGTCTAAGTGAAATAAATGCTTTGAATTTTGAATTTTTTTGAATTTTATCTACAATTAACAATCGGTCAGTCAGTTTACCATCTTATATATTACTAGCTTTTGCCCGCGACTTCGTCCGCGTGATTAATTGTTCCCGTTTCCGGAGGATTTCTGGGATGAAAACTATCCTATGTCCTTTCTCGGGTCCCAGACTATATCTGTACCAAATTTTATTCAAATCAGTTCAGTGGTTTAGGCGCGAAGAAGAGACAGACAGACAAAGTTACTTTCGCATTTATAATATTCGTACGGATAATAATATAGAAAATCAAATGACATTGAGAATGTAAAAACGCTTTATTTGGTGTAATTGTGAAACAATACGGTAATTTTTTATATATGTATATATATATATATATTTTTTTTTTGGTTAGTGGGAAATCATCCAATGACTGCTCCCGTCCTGGGTGCGGCGGGAGGGCGTGTCAGACTCATACTGACTAAAACCCACTCATGTTCCTTCGATTGCCCTTTATGTTCCAGGGTCACGGTAATTATTATAAACATTCCGCAACCATTTTTTTTATACTTCGAGCTTAACAGGGTAAAATAACACTGTAACTGAATTTTGTTGCTGTCTGTACTTCTGCAACAGACACACAATCTCACGAGAGTACTAATGGTATTACTCGCGTTATAACGTAAAAATGTACGTGTGTTTGTTCAGTAAATACGGAGCGAAAGAATAAGAGTTATGATGGGGTATTATGATTTTATTGTTTTATTGCTCAGTTTTGAATTTAATGACAAGTCTTAATTTAAGACGAGAATAATCTCGTTAATAGGATTTCTTGTTATGTATAGAATCTTGGAACCGAAGGTTTTGTGGTACTCCAGTCTAAAGATGTTACGGAGATTCGATTCCGATTCTGATGATAGTTTGATATGTGTCTGGGTAAAATTAACTATTATTATTAATACTATTTTTTTTTTAAATTTTATTTTAATAAATACTATTATTAAAAATTAATATGTATGTGTTTTTAAATTATATAATAATACCAGCCTATAACCTATAACTGTCCCACTGCTGGGCAAAGGCCTCTTCTCATAGAAGGCACGAGCATTGATCACCACGCTTGCTCAAGGCGGGTTGGCGATTTCGGACTTATATTAACTACAAGTCCAGGTTTCCTCACGATGTTTTCCTTCACCGATGTCTGTGATGTCTAAGATAAACTTTAGAAAGTACATATGAATTGAAAAAGTCACATTGGCACTTGCCCGGATCCGAACCCGCAACCTCTTGCATGAGAGGCGGGCGCCTTAACCACTAGGCCATCACGACAAATTATATAAGTAGGTTTATCAGTTCTCTGGTTACCATAGTGCAAGCTCTACTTAGTTTAGAATTGGATAGCCATATGTGAGTTGTCCCAGGATACTTATTAATTTCTAAAGTCCGGAAATTCCGATTGACTTCACATCTCGATTCCGATTTCTGTTTCGCCAAATTTTAATCGGTATTTATTCCGAAGGTCTATGCATAGGACCGCTGTGCATTTAGTCTATTTTTGTGTTGAAAGCCTATTTACCGAGGAATGTTATAGGCTATGTTACATCATGCTATAACCTTCGGCACCAGAGCAGTAACCAAAAACGAGAGTAGTCTTGGGGGACAGCCAGTTATTTACATTCTCCTTCTAAAAATTCTTGTTTAAAGTAGATCTGGTGACTGCGTATTTTTTTTTATGGATAGGAAATCATCAAGTTACTTTTCCCGCCCTGGGTGGGGTAGGAGAGAGTGTCAGAGTTTACTGACTAAAACCCACCCTTTTTTGGGGGGAGTGGAAAATCTCCAAATGACTTTTCCCATCCTGGGAGAACGGGAGAAGTCCTCCTCCCGGGCGTATCAAACTAATACCTACTCATGTTCCTTCGGTTGCCCTTTATGTTCCGGGGTCACGGTAACTATTATAACCATTTCTCAACCACGGAAAACCCGCCTTGTTCTTCGGTTGCCCTTTAGGTTCCGGGGCTGCGGTAACTATAGGTGATTCATTCACAAACCTAATAAGAACTGTAACACTCCCCTATAAAACTACACCTAGAAATAGAAACACCTAGAAACTTACTTATTTCTAGCACAAAAATAATCTAGAAAAAGCTATCTTTACAAAGAAAACGATAAAATAAATGGAAAACTTGTTTTCGCAATGTTTGTTCGATTTCCTCAAACAATGATTGGAAACGCTAGACTTCGTTTCGAGATTGGTTTTTATTTAAATATGCAATTTTGCTTGTCCAAATCTGATTCGTTCCAGTCTATGTTATTTGTATATTTTACCGTTTGGTAAAAAATTGCCGATATTCAGTATTTTTACCTTGTTAGGGATTTTGTCGAATGTGTCCCAAGTTGGAAGAAGGATAATATAATACTAGTCTTTTGTTGTTGTTAAAGAAGACAACATTTTAAATTTAAGTTTATCATAATTGATTTTGTACCCTGAAATCGCAACAAGCAAACAAAATATTGCATGGCGTTCTTCAAAAACGGAATAAAAAAGGTAGTTTCGCGCTTTATTAATGTATTTTAAGAATTTAATAAAAGACGGACCCTTAACGCTCTTTATCCCAAAAAAATCAATGAAAAGACCAAACAAATGGTTTATTTTAATAATCTTTTAAAGTCAAGATTTTCGGGTTTGTTCCCGTTGAGTCACACCATTTTGTGTAACACTGTGACTCAACGGGAAGAAAATTCCCGTTGAGTCACAGTGTTACTCAACGGTACGATTTTTTTCCCGTTGAGTAACACTGCAACCTAAAAGTATGTTATAAGGTTTAAATATCGAAAACAAAGTGTCCCACAGAGTTGCAGGTCGTTATTTTTCAATTGAAGATATCAAAAGTACTAGGCGCGCAGTAACGTGAAGTAGTCATGTGCAAAAATTTAAAATTCACAGTAATTTTTAATTTTCAGGATCACGTTTTCCATTAACCACCTCGTTGAGTAACACTGTGACTCAACGGGATTTTTTTTCCCGTTGAGTCACAGTGTTACACAAAGTGGTGTGACTCAACGGGGAACAAACCGATTTTCGTAACCGTTATGTTTTGGACGTCCTTTTGCGGAATCAAATTCATTAGAAATTTCTTAAATAATAACATCAAAGTCAAAGTCAAAGTCAAAGTCAAATCATTTATTTCCATTAGACCAAAAAAGGCACTTTGAAACGTCATACTTATAAAACAAAAGTGAATCTACCGCCCATTCGGAAATGTTGTTACGTATGGAGAAGAATGGGCAAGAAACTCCATACTTACTCTTTTAAAATAATGTTGATACAATTATTATTTGTACATTGTTAAATGTGAAGAGAAGAATGTATATAATGTCAAAACCATTTCCGTCAAAAGGGTATATAAACATAATAAAATTTAAAATTAATTAGGAAATGGAAGCTAATCAAGTTCACGAACATTTAGTGTAACACATTTACTAATAAATTACCTTCCTCAAAAAATGAAAAATAATGTGTGAGCCAGCGCTTCCAACTATTAGAAAAAAGAATTGTGTCTAATTTATAATTGTAAAAGTAAAAGTAGTTAATCATTATCAGTTTAAATTAGCCACCAGTTTGGTTTTGTCTACACTGTGGATTAAATATCCTATGGAGCTGGACCAGCATGCTTCCAAGCATTTTTATCTTGAATGTAATCTTCCAATTTATAATATGCTTGTTGACACATCTTTCTATATTCAACAAAAATGACTCTGTAATCTTGTATATGCCTCACAACAGGTCATGGGTCTTCTTTTGATGAGGGTTTTTATTTCTTTTTGACGCAGTTACGAAGATATTCACAGTACAATTGTTTAATGTATGGGTGACCTGATTGTTAGGAATAATCTTAAGTCCGGCCATGCAATTTTTTTGGACTAAAATGCCTGTTATTCTTTGTATAATCTTTGTACCCCATGACCCAGATAGAAAAAGATAAATAATAATAATAATAATAATAATAATTCTTTATTCACATGATTTTGTTACAAACAAAACTTATGAAGCCTCTTACTCCCGAACTAGGGGAACCTGTATGACGGGAGTAAGCGCCCTCTCCCATTTAATGGCTTAATGAAATCAAGATAGGACGGTACATGGATAAAATAGCCGGAACCTAATATCATTATGGTGAAGGTCCAAATTGTAAAGCCGCGAGAAAGCCATGCCATGTTTGTATTAAGATAAACCTTAGATAAGTATTTTACGAGTTCGTTGACCCGTCTTAGACAGTTTTTTATCTCCTTGGGTCATTTTACGAGTTAAAAGAATAGCTGTTTTGTTTTTCTTAAAAATAAAAAAGTACCATACTAGAAATTTCTCGCGATTTCGTTTTTTTCACGGGTGGGAACCAAACGCATGACATCCAACACATTTCTGCTTTATACTGTTTGCAGTGCTGTTTAAGTCTCAGTTGTGATAGCACAGCGATTAAGGCGCTAACCTCTTAAGCTTGAGGTTGGGGTTTAATACGGGGAAGTAGGTACTAAATAACTTTATATTTTTATGTAACGGTACTCTGCACTATTATTTTAGTTTAAATGTTGTGTGTATTTTTACGTCCAGCACAAGGCCGATCTATACACATCTACCATAGCAAAGGCCACTTCTCATGCAGAGAAGGGATGATCACCACACTTACTCATTTGTTCCAAACGGCTCACAGAGCAGTCAGCACGTGACGGAGACCTTTACGGCCAATGCCTACCGGGGTTGCGAAATAGTTATAATAGTTACTGCGGCCCCGGAACATAAAGGAACATGAGTGGGTTTTAGTCAGTAAAAGTCTGACACGCCCTCCCGCTGTCCCCGCTCGCCCAGGGCGGGAATAGTCATTCGATGATCCCATCAAAAAAAAAACATGTCAAGACACGCAGATCTCTTCTCACAATTATAGTGAAGGAAGTCGAGGTATCTATGATAAACATTTTAAAGAAGACTTGAATTAAACTAATCACGTTGGGACTTGTCCGGATTTAAATCTGCTTAGAGGCAAGCGCCTCACACAGCTATCACGACATTCATGGCAAAACTTTAGAGGATTTGACATTCCCTCCCGCCGCATATATTTTCCTTACTCCTCCGCTGTTCTTTTCTGATTAATTTCGTTGCGGGATCCAAGACAGTTGAATCGTTTCTCCGGGACTCGTCGAGCTTCATTGCTCGGCGCTTTTCTGGCGGACTCCACTGTTGATTCTGGCTTTCAGGAGTTGCAGCGGTTGGGAATAGTGTGGTGGGATTGTCCCAATAAAAAAAATCCCTCCCGCCCCGGGAGGAGTCATTGAATGATTTCACATCCATAAAAAGGTGAATTAACTAATTTCTGTAAATGCTCTACTCCCATACATTATAACGTAATGTTACCTAAATCTAAACTGATCCTCATAAATCACACTATTATATACAAAAAGAATTATAACTTTTCGACAGATAATCTGGGATTAACCAATTTAAATAAACAAAAATTAGTTACGGATAGATTAATTTCCTCAGGATGTTTCACTTTACCCATCTATCTATTCTAAATATTATAAAGCTAGGGAGTTTATTTGGCTGATGGCGCTAATCTCTAGAACTACTATTACGAACTGAATAATCTTTAAGGTAAGATAGTTTATTCCTTTTAAGAAGACTATAGGGCTCCATAACATCGTGCCGAGGGTCGTAGAAACCTGAACTTTAGAGCGATAACAACAAAAAAACGAGTGAAACCACATGGGATAGTCTGTTAGTCTAATAATA
Source organism: Athetis lepigone (assembly GCA_033675125.1). NCBI lineage: Eukaryota > Metazoa > Arthropoda > Insecta > Lepidoptera > Noctuidae > Athetis > Athetis lepigone. The sequence continues at coordinate 16,618,879 of CM066237.1, forward strand.
AATGTAAGTCGTGTCTGCATTATAATAAATATCTTTACCCTCTGCCCTCAATCGCGCTATTAATATAACAAACCATTAACCCACATAATCCTTAATAAGATATGATTATACTTAACTAATATACTGCGAAACACAATCTGCGAACATTATATTTTAATTAATGAGCTTACATTAAAAACCCGACTTCAAACAACTTCAACAAATCAGTTAATCAGAACTTATGGTCAACAATCCTCCATGTTGTTCCAGATGTGACGATTATCGTAAATATTGGACAAGAAGCGAAAACTATGAAAACAACGAGTTGATTTTAGTCTAAAATAAGAAGACTAGCTAGACTTGGCCATAGCTACTGCTTTTTTTTAAGGTGAGGCCAAACGAGCGTAATTTTATGAGTCGTGAGTCGCAGAATTTCGGTCGCTTGCGTAGAAAAAGTCCCGCAACGCAAAATGAGTGATCTGCACCGTACCAGAACACGAAATTCTACGACTCACGACTCACAAAATTACGTTCGTTTGGCCTTAAGCCGCAATTATATTATGCTGACGCCGCGTGTCGCAACGCGTGGGTAAGCTATCGGTTACATACATTTAGTACTGGATTGATTACATTAGTCCCGTCCCGCGTGTCGCTGTGTCGTGTACTAAATGTAAGTATGTAACCGATAGCTTACCCACGCGTTGCGACACGCGGCGTCAGCATAATATAATTGCGGCTTTACTTTAATCATGTCCCACTGTTGGACAAAGCCGGGGCCTTTTTTCTTTCCATACTTCTACTTCTAGTTACTATGGACACCAGAGACAAGACTAAATAATTCCCGTGAACGAATTTTGACTACAAGTGACTATATTTTGTTCTAAATTTAGTTTGTGATCAAGAAAATGAGCACCAATATCGCGCCGTTTTATTTAAAACGTTAACTTCTGTGTTGCCACAACATAAAGTTTAAGTTACCATTATTTTGCAGCTCTAAATATTATTGATAAATTAATACAGTGTTGCATATTCTATCAGAACAATACGTTTTTTCTGAGGCCCGGGATCTCTCAAGAAACTTCCAAACTACGGGCGGCATTTAATTTTATTACTTATTTTTAAGTTACCTCATCCGAGAATCGACCCAAGATTGCTTACTACGTGATTATTAAGGAAAATGAAAACTATCTCAATAATTTAGTTCCTCCAAACATCAAACGTATAACACTATGTTTATGTACGGACATCGCTCGCATCTGTTTAGTATTCTTCACAATTTGATCATAACATGAAGGAACACATTGATCTTCGGGTTTAAAGTAAAATATAAGACTAAACTGTTATGAATATATCAAGGTTTTCTTGGTAATTTTGGTCTGGATATAAATCACGACAAACACAACTTTTGCCAAAAGATAAAAATATCTCATAACCATCTATCTAGATTTTTCCTAACCATATCAAACCTTCAAACACACGTAATTCGGGACAATTAAAAGACAATAGCAGCCCGACAGCCGGCTGTCGGTTGGTCGTTAAAAGTTTAAGGTTGTATGAATGAATGAATGATATATTTATTTGTGGATTTGAATCTAGGCAAGGACCAGTGTGACTTTTTCAATATTATGTACTTTCTAAAGTTTACCTCAGACATGACTTCCTTCGGAAAACTCGTGAAGCCGTTGGTCCCGATTATCATTCGTAAAACTTTGACAGTGGTTACGGGTAGTAAGAAGCCATACAGTTTGAATAGAAGATTGATCCAGTAACTGGGTTATGGAGGTCTGATAGGCAGTCGCTTCACGTAAAACACAGGTTTCCTGCTGAATCCGGTTAGGCTGGAAGCCGACCCCAATATAGTAGAGAAAAGGCCAGGAAGATAATTAGGGTCAACTTCCAATTTGTCCGAATCCAGCTGAATACCAGTGTTTTTGTGTGGTTAGAAGGGTCGCCAGGCTTTCTAGATTCTGTCTTCTGGCTTTAGATTTCCAAAGTCAGTGTTGTCCAAGTTAAACTTTTGAAAGTACATAATTACTTGAAAAAGTCACATTGGTCCTGCCTGGATTCCAACCCTACCCAACAATTAACTTACTAACATGCTATATAAGGTGAGCCCTAGATAAAAGAATGTATGAATTCTTTATGAATTGAATAAGCCACATTTATTCTTGCCCGGCTTTGAACCGCAATAAAAAACGATGTTTGTACAATGAATGGAATGGCAGAAAAAAGGACTTAAATGTTTCTCGTGTTTTGACTAAATAGCGAGGTTTTTATGTATGCCACATGTATATAATAATACATTATACTAGAGATTTGTGATACAAAGTCAAAAGTGCAAATCTGGAGCGAGTCGCTAGTTATACCACAGATTAATAAATAGTTACTACGTAAGTTATACTCCGCGTTACGTAAGGTTTTTGGTTACTGCTTTGCTCCCGTGGGACATAGCGTAGCATTATATAGCTTATGTTACTCAGGGATAAAGTAGCTTTTAATGAAAAAAGAATTTTTGAAATCGGTCTAGTAGTTTTTGAGTTTATTCGTTACATACAAAAATACAAATCTTTCCTTTTCCTTTTTCCCTTTTTTTTGAAGATTAAAAAAACTCATTTCTATAGAAAACCATGCTTAACCACGATATAAAAAGTAATTCCATACGTCATATAAATTTTCTCATTAAAATCCCCACAACACATGTATCTCAAGAAGTTTTATTTTTACTTTTATGCTGCAAATTATTCTTAGAGTTCATCGTCCAACTTGCAAACAGACGCGAGTAAAACTCTGTAGAAAAATAATCCAGAAATAGTTTAGAGATCTTGATATCAATTAATATGTTCTAAGCCGGGAAATGAAGAGAAACATGCAAGTTTAACGACTGATTCACCTTTTATTTAGGTCAGAGTCACTTTATAAAAACTTACTATCAGGTTAACTTATTGTTGGAATTTCGTATAAAAGGTGAATGGTAATCATTAGTTAACGACGCACATGAAGGGGCCCAACAGGGCCAACGCCTGCCGGGGTTGCGGAATGTTTATAATAGTTACCGTGACCCTGGAACATAAAGGGCAATCGGTGGAACATAAAGGGCAATCGGTGGCACTCAGGACGGGAGCAGTCATTGGATGATTTCCCACTCACCAAAAAAAAAATCATTAGTTAACGATACTTAAATACATAGTTGTAGACATAACGTGGCTTAAATATTGTGAAGGGAAGTAAAGAAAAAGAAGTGGAAATCATGTTTTCCTTCCTTCTCCGCAGTTCTTTTCTGATTAATTTTGTTGCGGGATTCAAGATAGTTGAATCGTTTCTCCGGAACTCGTCGAGCTTCATTGCTCCGGCACTTTTCTGGTGGACTCCACTGTTCATTTTGGCTTTCAGGAGTTGCAGTGGTTGGAAATACGGGGGCGGGGTTGTCCCATAAAAAAAATAACGCTTACTTGCTGGTCTTTTGATGTCTCTATAAGATAATTTACTAGTTTTTAATGTATCTTTGTAAACAGGGTGAAGACATTCAGCAGGGCAGTCAGAGAACTATACGAAAATAGTCTTAGGAGATTTTTTATTTGATGTAATTTAAACTAAAGTGTGTTTAAATTACTTGGCTTTAATCGGATAAAATAATAACTAAATACATACAGCAGATATTTTTAGTAAGAAAGCAAGCATTGAAAAAAAAAGAGAATGTAAGGTTTAGATTATATACATGTCTAGATGGAGAATTGCAAACAAACGATGCGCTAAAAATGACACCAAATGCTTGACATGTGTGAGTACCCCTTGTGTACCTATTGTCGGCAAACTGTCAAAGTGTGCGTGTTTAGGGATGCCTGCTCATATTATGAACGTTCCTCTCTGCCATTATTTATTAAAATGACAGTTTAACAAAATTATTAATATTTAAGATTTTATAGATTGATGAAAAAAAAAGAAAAGATATAATTATGATATTATATGACAGATTTATTTAGCATCAACTTAAAGATTTCCCCAGTTACTTGTATGAATCATAAAACAAACAAATAACACGTTTAAAGATTAAAGAATAACTCAGGAATACATATTACTGCAGGCTTCGCGGCTCGCGCCTCGCGGCTGCACCAAAAAAAAAAACAAAAAGTCCAGTAAAAAAAAAAATATAGTAATTTATCAAAACCCATCTCCTTCGATTTTATTGCCTGAGCTACGTTGTACGATTTACAAATATGGTGGCATCTTATTTGCAAATATATAGCAATGATTAGCTTCAACAGGCTTGTCTTGATCGAAATATGATGTAATGATATTTGTATTTTGTCTCCCATAATTTCGCCGAATCTCACTAGTAATAAAGTGACAACATTGACTAATCAAATTGACATTCAAAATAACGATTTGAAAAAACGTGTTTTCTTAAAATAATAGTGGTTAAAGAAAAAACTATCCGATGAAAACTGATCTTGGTATTACTATAGGGTTTTCCTGCATAATTCCGACACAGTCGGACCGCACAAACCGGCATAATAAAATATTTATTGTGAGCACCTTATCCGTTGACGTGTAAAATGACACTGACGTAAGGGAGAACCGTGTCTACTAAATTAGTAGTCTTTTTTTGGTCCCTTCAGAGTACGGTCAATGTGGCATCTTTAGATTATATACATGTCTATAATCTAAGATGTAAGGATTCTTTCATCAGCTTCCTTCACCGTATACCACAGACACAATTGTTGAGGTATACATGTGGCTAGCCCACATAGTCCACATAAGGAACTTTATAACTTCAACATTATTATTATTTGAGAAATTTTTAAATAACATTATCAAGAAAATGGCCGATCAACTACTTTCCATTATGGCCGGTAGCAACTGAAAAATAGGAAAAAATGGCATACAATTGCTCCTGTAAGTGTAGTAACTATATATCCTATAAACTTGGCAAGCCTCCGTTAAGATCAATCGTATCAAAAGTTCGTTTAGTTGTTTATTAAAAAAAACGGTAAGAAAAAATCTTTAGCCAAACAGCCTAAAGCAATACTCGAAGCAAAGCATTCGTATTTTAACCAACAATTTATTTATTCCATCAAACTAAACAAACTCCATGAACTCATTATTAATTGAAATTCAATTCAATTTAAAATAACAAATACTTGTGTTTTTTTCCTCCACTATACCCTGTTTCCGAGAATGATTGAACAAACAAACATTCGTTTCCGTTTTTTAAATGTTCACGATTTTACTGCATACGGTCTGAAGACAGGTGGATATTTAAAGTTTATTTTTGCCTATAAGATTTTAAATTTATGTTCATTTATTAGTTTCATGGGTAACGCGCAGAGAGCATGCCTATTTTTGTCTACAACGTTCAATGCAACGTTTTATTGGTACACGTAAAATATATTTAGGATTTCTGGTATGTTTGTGCCCCAATTACTAAATACCTTTAGTGGTGTACGCTTTTTCAATCATTTTAAAAACTGGATCACTATTATTGATGCATAGAGGTAGGGCAATGCCTTGCAATTTTGTAGCTGAACTTTTTCAAATGTCACTTTCAATTCCAACCTACCATTTTGGACTTTTACGGTGAGGCCAAACGAGCGTAATTTTGTGAGTGGTGAGTCGCTGAATTTCGGTCGCTTTCATAGGAAGCGTGAGGCCACTTTTGCGTTGCGAGACTTTTTCTATGGTAGCGACCGAAATTCAGCGACTCACAACTCACAAAATTACGCTCGTTTGGCCACACCCTTACTTTATTTTTGTCCATTTCAGTTCACTCAACTGTCGATAAAAACTTTTGGCGCATTCTTTTGTTTTGCTTGCACTGACCTTTGCCCGGCCGTCGTTTTACCGGGTTTTTGTGTCTGTTTGTTCATTTGTCTGCCTGAGGCATTGTAGCTCTTCAATAGTCAATAGTCAAATCGTTTATTTTCATTAGGCCAAAAAAGGCACTTTGAAACGTCATTTACAAAAGTGATTCTAGTTACCCATTCCAAAATGTAGTTTCGTATGGAGAAGAATGGGCAAGAAATTCCATACCTACTTACTCTTTTAAAATAATCGTGATACAAAGTTTTTTTTTAAACGAGTGAACTGATATTAGTTAGATTTTTTATTTATTTGAAAGCAGGTTTTCTGGCAATGGTGCTTAAGCATGTTTTATTAGAATAGGTTAAGGCGTTTCTGAGTTATTTCTCTAATAACTCTTTTGTTTACTGTAATTGCGACTGAATAACCCCAAGAGCGGAGTTTTTTATTTAATGTTAAATTTACACTAATTGTACACTTTTTAGAATATTTTTACAACCTTAGTCACCTAAAATGCATAAAGATAACTTTTCCGCATACCACTTTTAGTTTCACCAACTATTTTTAGAACAGCCCACGTCGTCAACTAATGGATTTTTTCTCTATTTCTGTCCATTTTAGTTCTCTCAACTATCGATAAAAACCTTTGGAGTATTCCACTGTTTTGCCTGCACCGACCTTTGCCCGACCGTAGTTTTCCGTTTTTGTGAACTTTGCTAAAAGTTTTAATGGAACGCTTGGAACTAATTTTAGTGAGTCCGGTTATGAACAGGTTTCAAGAGGTCCGGATATTAAGCCAACGTTCTAATTCGTTTAAATTGTGCGCCTGAGTTTTGAAGTTATTATACATTTGTACTGGAACTTTTGAATAATAGTACCAGACTCTGATACGACACAAATGTTTATAAATACTAGCTGTCTTTGATTTTTGCTCTAGTAGGACATAGCGTGATATTTAACCTGATGTATAAGTTATATTACTATAATACAGTTTTATCAAAATTATAGTAACATACATACAAACTTTTGCATTAATAATATTAGTTTGAATTTACCTAGTGTGACTTGTAATAAGTGGCCTTATGAATAAACATCAAAAAGACGAAATATATCACACGCGCGTTCAATCGAAAATGCTGCCTTTTTTCCTTCACTAGCGACCCGCCCCAGCTTCGCACGGGTGTTACAAATCTTTAAAAAATTCTTTTTCTCTACTATGTTATGCATGTATTATACATATAAACCTTCCTTAAGAATCACTCTATCTATTAAAAAAAACCGCATAAAAATCAGTTGCGTAGTTTTAAAGATCTAAGCATACATAGGGACAGACGGCGGATAGCGACTTTGTTTTATACTATGTAGTGATTTTAAAAGGCGCGTCGTACGAATTTAATATAAAATCAAGTCATGCAAAATCACGTATAACAAAATTGGTTTATGTAGAAGTGAATTTCTTAATAAAAAATATTAAAATAACCGATTAAAATATTCGAAACGTCGGCATCGCGACGCGTTTACTAAGGCAACGAAAGCCTTGCCTTAGTGCAAGCGACTAACCATCTAGTATTTTTTTATTAAACCTTCGAATGCATGTGATTCGAGACATATTGAAAAGACAATAGAAGCGCAAAAGCCGGCTGTCGCTTGGTCGTCGAAATCATTACAGTTAACACCACACATATAAATTATAGGCATATAAAGATAGTTCAGAAATAGTAATACAAATAATACCATGGGTACCATGTCAAAAAATAATAATAAAAACCCGGTCAAGTGCGAGTTGGACTCGCGCAACGAGGGTTCCGTTATTTTTTTTATGAAATAACTACAAATTTTGAGTTTAGGAGTTTTTCCTTTACTTGTGATACATGACCTTGCTTCTTGCCCAATTTCATGATTCTTGGTCAATGGAAAGTACCCTATAGGTTTTGAGTTTTGATTCCCTTGGAAATGTCTAAATATGCAATATAAACCGCCGTATCTTTTTATAGCGTTGATTAAGAAACTTGTTTTTTTCACTGCTTTGGGACATAGCAGACTTAAGTATGTGATATTAATTTCAGCTTGATATCTCGACGCGTTCCTGAGAAAAAGGGTCTTGACAGACGGACAGACGGACAACAAAGTGATCCTATAATGGTTCCGTTTTTCTTTTTGAGGTACGGAACCCTAAAAATGAAGTAAAAACGAAATGTCAGAAAAAAATGACAAAAAAAATCGGAAGAAATTACAATAAAAAGAATAATAATTATGTACTAATAATAATCAAAAATAATACCCAAAATTAAAACTTACAATATTATTATAATGTGTTAAAATGCATCCACGCGCGTTCATGCAGATCGCGCGCCTACAAACAGAAACAAACAAACGCAAACGCGCGTGGGTGCGGGGCGAGGCGCAAGGCTCACCGAGTCTCGCAGTTACGTGCGTGATTTTGGATGATTTGATTCAGAGCAAATCCACAAAACCTAACTACGCGCCTGGGTGCGCAAAAACCCGCACAATGATGCCGATCTGCATTCCTGCAAATACGCGTGCGTTGTCACGCAATATGCACCGTGATTTGTGGCAGTGTGATAATCGCGTCAAACTTCATGTAATAGGTTTAAAGGTAGACTTAATGTTTATCAATGCTGTTTGTCTGTTTGATTGAACACGCTAATCTGAGTACCTAAGTACTAGTTAAAATTGAGAAAAACTGTTTGTATTAAATAATCCATTTATCGAAGGAGGTTATAATGATCATCGCGTCGCGCTTCCTTCTACGGGAACTGAACAGATGCATTATAACATTTTTAGTAATAATTGGTAAATAATTTTATAACTCTGCTCGTTTGTGTTGAAATAATGGGTTATGGGACATCCCGCCCACGAAAGATCTCACCCCTGGGCGAGAAGTCCACTTTTTAAAATAAATGATACCGGTATGTCTCCTTTTAAAAAGTAAAGAGATATTTTGGTTAAATCGTATTTTTTTTTAACTAAATATCAGATGAATCTGTAAACCATAAAGTCAATCGACCATATTTAAACAGTACATTATTTTTCGGGCGAATTTACCCATGCACATTTTAAAAAGTGGACATCTCGGCCGGAGGCGAGATCTTTCGTGGGCGGGATGTCCTATAACCCGAAATAATTACTCTCTGATAGGTGTAAATATAAAACTAGACATTGGTGCCGATTTTTTTATTCACAAACTAACCAAAATTTAAGTTAAGTGCATCTATCTCTTTCCATTTTTAACCGACTTCTAAAAAAAGGAAGAGGTTCTCAATTCGGATGGTTGTATGTTTTTTTTTTATGTTTGTTCGCGGATATCTCCGTCGTTTGCCAACCGATTTGAACACTTCTTTTTTTGTTTGAAAGGGTAGACTTCCCAAATGGTCCCATTGTCATCAGGTCCAGGATCTGATGATGGTATCATGCCGAAATCGAGGGAACTCCACAATTTTTATAGAAAAACGTACATTTTTTTTAAAGTTACTGTAAAACGTAGTTGGGACTCTAACTAAAAAGTAAAAAATAAAAAACTTTTTTCAAAAAAAAAGATAACGACTTCAAAAACTAAAAGCTCAAAAATAACTATTTCGGAAGTCGGTGGCAAGGCAACACAATTCGACCGGTAGAAGAGAAGCCACCGACTTCCGAAATAGTTATTTTTGAGCTTTTAGTTTTTGAAGTCGGTTATCTTTTTTTAAGTTTTATTGAAAAAAGGACAGAAGATAAAATATTACTTAAGTCCTGTCACATGACAAATAGTCGGCAAGTAGACATATTAATTATAGTCAATCGCTTCTCGCTAAAAGTCTACGGTGGAACAAACGCCTTACGCACAGTCAACGACTGAAAGATTTTAATTGCATTTATAAGCTTAACATTGTTGAAATATTAAGTGAAAAATATTTTAATGGCGGCGTGGCTGCAACTTTGCAGCCTTTTGGGTACCGTGCCAGATTTTATTGTGGTTGAAAAAGGTTGGCTAAGTTATTAAATTTTACAGGTTATTTAAGTGGTTCAATAAAATTGTAGCGTTGAAAGTATGTTAATGAGTTTTTGTTATTGGGTGGCTAATAAGCTGACTGATAGTGGTTTTAGGTGATAATAAATTTGAAGTATGACTAGCTTAATCCTTTTTTTTTTGGTGAGTGGGAAATCATCAAATGGCTGCTCCCGTCCTGGGTACGGCGAGAGGGCGTCAGACTTTTACTGACTAAAACCCACTCATGTTACTATCTTAATCCTTCGAACACACGTGATTTGAGACACAATAGAAAGACAATAGCAGCCCGACAGCCGGCTGTCGGTTGGTTGTTGAAAAGTTAAACCTTCGAACACACGTACTTCGAGACACAAAAGAAAGACAATAGCAGCGCGACAGCCGGCTGTCACTTGGTCGTCGCAAGGTTATTATAAGTGTCGTGATGGCCCCTTTCGTTGTGGGTTCGAATTCAGGCAAGTATCAATGTGACTTTTTTAATTCACATGAACTTTCTAACGTCTATCTTGGACATCACTGACATCCCGTATCTCGGAAAGCACGTAAAGCCGCTGGTCCCGGTTGTTTAGAACTTTGACATTCGTTACGCTCATTTAGAAGGCAGAAAGTCTGACCAGTCCATCCAAGAGGTATCGTGTCGCCCAGTAACTGAGTTGTGAAGGTCGAATAAATAAATAAATATCCTGGGACATCTTACACACGGCCATCTGATCCCCAGCTAAGCAGAGCTTGTGTTGTTGGTAATCAGACAACTGGTATACATACTTATATAATTTTTAAATTCATACATAATTATTATAGATCAATAACACCCAGACAGGGAATATTTTTTTATGTAGATATGTTTTTTTTTAATATAGTTATAAAAAAATTTTCTTCTTAAATATAGCACTCGCTTCACTGGTGTCCAGCTGAATCCAGTTAAGCTAAAAGCCGACTCCAACACAGTTGGGAAAAGGCTTAGGAGATGAGAGTAGCCTAGTATAAGTCTCATACACCACGTCACACCTATCCCAATCTACTGCACTATGTAGGAGCACACAAAATTTATTCTAATTCGTTCTGTCGAAACCGAAATTGAATCTATTTGTATCAAGCCAAAAAGTTCAACTGTATCTTAATTTGATTTTATTTTTTTCTGTTTTAATGATAATTTAACTTCAATTTTAATAATTATTAATATTACAATGTTATTATTTTTTGCATAATGTGGTCTCATTTAATTTGTTTTAAATATTGTGCATGTAATGTGTATTCTCTGTTGGAGACCCTAATAAAATAAAATAAAAAAATAAGTTTCAGTTGGGTAATTAAGGTATGCACCTAAATGAAAAAAAAAAGAAAGACCTGAATGATGATGATGATGAAAGTAGGGCCTGCTGTAACGAGTATAATAACATATTTACTCTACCAAATTTTGGTCTTAATCCTACCGGGCCGGTGACAGTTTTCATATCAAATATAGGCTTCGTCTCATTGACTCAACCAACAAATCTATCGACATAAATTTTAACACGGTAAATCCAGAGTCTCCATAGCACTATACACACGTATTACACGCCCCTACCATTGTCGCCGCAAGAATTTGGAAACGTGCGCAGTTATGGGAACGTGTCATCCAAACGCGTGCAAATGTCTCCCTGCGTGCGTGCTAAGTGTCTTTACGGGCCTTTATATGGCAAAGCGGCAAAGCATTTATTTAAATTACCAGAAGTTTTTTGATGCCATATTGTTTGAATTTTTTGTTGCAATTTAAGTTTATTTAATTTAGTTTCTAAATTTTGTAACTATTTATCAATTATGGGTTCAATTACCATTTTAATCAAATAGCAACACACACACACATCAACTCTGGGTTGACTGGTAGAGAATGCCTAAGGTATTAAGTCCACCCTTGTACGCTTGTGCATGAAGTTTAAATAAATAAATAAATAGCAGCCAAAAAATTATTTATCAAAGATGATAACATTTTCATTTAAAGTAAGAGAAACTGGCACATTTTAGTATTTTGGTATGGTTGTCTTACGAACAATGAATTCAAAAATGATCTTTAGTTCAAATCAAGTCAACAGTCAACAATATCAAATGACTCCCTAAACCAAAGGGTAAAAACCTCCACCAAAACAGAACTAAGGCCCAGATAATGTGGTGTAAGTAACCTCGACATCAGGTCAATATATTATATGTGTCAATGGGACCCATTGTCAGATAATGGCTACCTTAATTTGACACCTCCCTTGGGCATTGTGTTTCTGCTTATCTTTACGCTCTATTTCCTTAATGGGATGAGTAGGGATTAATGTCATTTTTTGGCAATATCTGAAGGATTTTGTTGTAGGAAATGTTTGGACAGAAGTATTATTAGCTGGCTGTTTTATTATTAATAGTTTTACTAATATATGGGCAAGTTATTTACAAATCAATAAAAAAAGATCCAAAACTCAGAGTCAGACTCGAACACAAAGGGTAATAATCCATACTTAATATTATAAATGGGAAAGTGTGTCTGTCTGTCTGTCTGTTTGTCTTTCTTTCACGGCAAAACGGAGCGACGAGTTGACGTGATTTTTTAAGTGGAGATAGTTGAAGGGATGGAGAGTAACATAGGCTACTTTTTGTCTCTTTTTAACGCGAGCGAAGTCGCGGGCAAAAGCTAGTGAAGTAATAAAACCATTAGTGATATTTGTCTAGATTTTAGACTCTGTGGTTTCTTGTGGAGAGAACATCATATAAACAAGACCTAAGGATTCAATTTTTGAATTCAAATGTCATCATCATCTCCCTAGCTATTTCCCAATAACATTGGGGTTGGCTTCTAGCCTAACCAGGTTAGCTGAATACCTGTGTTTAACGTGTAGCGACTGCCTATCGGTTTTCCACAACCCAGTTACTGGGCGACTCGGTAACCCTTGGTTAGACTAATCAGACTTTCTGACTTTTGTCGACCCGTAACGACCGTCAAACGTACTTGTATGATAAGTGGTATCAATGGCTTTACGTGATTTCCGAGGCACGGTGTGCAGTTTATCAATTGAACGTTAAAAAAAATTAAAAACATAGAATTTATACTAACATTATAACTAAATGAGTTTATCTGTCTATCTCTCCCTCAAAATGTTAAACTTCTGTAACAAACCACTTACCTGTAAGTGGTTTCTAATAAATATTAATATTTATCATCATAAATCTAGCCATAATGTCTGCTTCTTGAAATAGACTTGGTAAATAATCGTCACAATTTGTTACTGTTCTGTAGTCAAAGAAAATCCACAGGTAATCTTAAAAAAATTGCAATAATGATTGTGGGTTTATTAAAATAATATGATTATTTTATTAATCATAAAATATAAATAATAGACACACAATAAATTATAATTAACGATTAGCTTTTCGCTGACGTAGGGGAGTCGAAATCAAATTGATTACGATTGGTATTTTATATTTAATTATAATCTCTATCAGTGAATTGTCATCTCCTCTATAATTATAATTTGTTAAATAAAAGACACGCCCAATCTGTCCGTGCCATCAAAGGCCAATGAATACAAAGGTCAAATGTTTTGTAAATTATTAATTCAATCTATATAAATGTATAGAATGATAAACTGACTGTTGATATTATATAAACGCACAGCCCAATCCGCTGGTCTTAGAGACGATAAACTTGCAGATTGTGTTTTTGTGAAGAGTAAGAAAGATTTTTACTCTGGGTGAATGGTAGAATCTAAAAATTTAAAAAAAAAATGCACACTAAGAATGGATTTTTGGAAATTGTAATCACATCAATAACAATATGATTGTGAAGGAAAATACTAGTATACTATATTTTACTTTAGTAACGACGTTCTAACTTGCTTTTTAAATGGTATAAATAAAATAAACAATTAGTGTTAAGCTTGTTCCATGTTATGACAGTTACGATTTTTGCCACTGTTTAGCATTTCTGTCTTTAGGTATTTAACAAGTCATTTGAATTTAATAACATCAAAGGTACAAATCACAGTTGTAATGCAGAAAGTCAACTCGTATCAATTCATACTATCCATATATATACTATCTATATATATAAAAGAAAGTCGTGTTAGTTACACATTTTATAACTCAAGAACGGCAGAACCGCTTTGGCTGAAAATTAGTGGGGCGGTAGCGTAGGACCAGGGGACGGACATAGAATACTTTTTATTATCTTCTTATTTAGTAACAAAAAATCTGATATAAAGCGGGTGAAACCGCGGGGGACAGCTAGTAATATTATAAATGCGAAAGTAACTTTGCCCGTATCATCTTCACGCCTAAACGACTGAACCGATTTAAATCCCAAAAATCGCGAAGAACAGCTAGTATTGATGAAAAGTGTTTTCTACAGAGTGCAGGGTTCTGAAGAATAGTTTTTTTTTTTGGGGAATGGGAAGTCATCAAATGACTGCTCCCGTCCTGGGTGCGGCTGGAGGGCGTGTCAGACTTTTACTGACTAAACCACAGATTAATAAATAGTTACTACGTAACTAAAACCCACTCACGTTCCTTCGGTTGCCCTTTATGTTCCGGGATCACTGGAACTATTATAAACATTCCGCAACCCCGGCGTTCTGATCACGTTACACAAAACTGGCTTCTTTTGTTTTTGGTTGAAGTGAAAAATCCATACTAATATAATTATAAATGGGAAAGTGTGTCTGTCTGTATGTTTGTCTTTCTTTCACAACAAAACGGAGCGACGAATTGACGTGAAGTGACGTTGAAGGGATGGAGAGTAACATAGGCTACTTTTTGCCTCTTTCTAACGCGAGTGAAGCCGCGGGCAAAAGCTAGTTACTGATAAATGTATCGCACCTCCGATAAAATAGGGTTACAACTCGAAAACTATAAATTTTCAGAAAAGCGAAATTAAACTTACGGATTTACTAATCAGTCTTTATTCTTACAATATTATTATTTTGTAATCAAAATTATACATACTTGAAAATCTTTCAAAAATTATATTTTAATGGCATACGCCATTTTTCAATTTTCCTGAAAAACGACCTGAAAATTCCCAGTTGTAACAGTATTTTAGATAACTATTCGAACTTCTTCTAACAAAAATGCAATAATTATGACAAAATAATGTAATATTTTTTATGTAAATAAAAACCTGGCAGTGTTACAAACTTCTTTTAACTTAATAAAGTATTAGTAATGCTGAAGACTTAATCAAATTCAACTTTAACAACATTTGAAATTCTAATTAAATAAAAATAATTCTAGTCATTACAATTTCACCGAACCACTTTACAATACAAGTTTAGGTAGTCTTTAATTAAGCTATGCAGTAATATTTGTTTAAATGTCCTCCATAATGAAATAAATAATGTTACTACGTAGGAACTATCATCACTTATTATAATAAATCCTTTCTAAAATACTGATACAATACAAAATAATATCACTTTATTATAGAATTATTGAACTAGTTTTATTTAATCCTGTAAAAACAAAGCTGTAATAATTCGACTTGTAACTGTTCATTAGACAAATTGATGTAAGCAACCAGATTTTACCTGTCTGAAACACTGTTATAATTCAAATTGTAACACTATTTAATTTTGTCTCAATATACGCAAGTTCACCTTTCATAAAATGAAATGTAGCACTAATTGAGATCATTCGGGAATCAAAATGCTTTAGTCATGTAGCGTTACAACTCCATCTAGCGGTGAGTTTTAGAGTTACAGATGTAACCATTTTGGAGAAGATAGATCATCAAATTTTAAGTATTTCTGTATCAATAACTCAAAAATCGACTTTTTCGAGTTGTAACCCTATTTTATCGGAGGTGCGGTATGCAGAGCTCGGGCAGGTGCACTTAAATATTTAGGTCTTTTTTAAATAATGAGCGGCTTTCATTAAAAAAATAATTAAATACTTAACGCATTAAAACTTCTGTAGTATATTTTCACGGTGACACTAACCCGGGTAAGTTTGACCTCGTAAATCAACATTTCAGATATTCCGTAACATCTTGTTTTGGCGGGACTTCCGAGAACGTTTTAACTGTAATATTTTACGGAAATTCGACTAATTATATTGTCGTTGCCATTTCAGTATTTTGTGAACCAGTTAAGTTGATATAATATTTTTTATCACATTGAAAAGAGCAACCCCCTTACCATGACGTTTAAAGTAAGATTGTATTATTCCTGTTCAGGAGTGTGCAAGTGACAGCGTAGACACGTTGTCAAGCGCCGTCTCTTTCCCACTGAAAGTAATATCAAAGTAATACTGCTATAAAAGCTTGTGGTACGCCCCCTGGTTTGTTCTTACAGGACAAAAAAGAAAGCCTAGGGATTATAAACATTTTAAAGATGTGATGATATTGTTAAACACCGACATCCAATAAGCAATATAAGAGAAAATTGTATAAAATAACTGGCTATACAATAAAAAACGTTATCACGCCGAAGCTTAAAAAAAGACGGGTTGCACTCCGGGAGTGCCGGCAGAAGTGAAAACTTGATTATAGCTGTCTACTATCCATCCGTCCTACGCTTTTTCGATCAGGTCACGTGTCCTGACGCGAGTTTAAGATTTTATACCCATTACAGAAAAAGTGCTCAACGCCGCTAAAGAAGTTTTCACTTCAAAAACACATTCGCTCATTTATTTACGAGTGTGCCTTTGGCTCGCCTGCCCCAAGCCATTAGCAGGACCACTATATCTCTCTCTCTCTATCTACAGCAAGCTTATATTAAGCTGTTTCGCCAAGATTTTCCAACACTATTACTCCACGGGTTAAAATATAAACAAAGGACATTGCCATGCGTCCATACATTGTTTGCCTAAGAACCGATAGGGATGTGTTTTTTCATTTTTGGTTCTAAATAATATATGTTTTCGATTGAAACTAAATTAAAACTACGGACACTTGAGACTTCTAAAAGCCATCAAAATACTTAAATAACAACATCATGTCACATCAAAAGTATCATCTATATTTTCGACCAATATATTTGCAGCGGCAGAAGTCTTTCCAAGACACTTATTGATGTTCCCTTTCTCTTTTACATGGAGCCAGAAGCTGATCCGCAATTTACACAAAATATAGGATAATTTTGGGAATCCATGTTAAATCTGCAATGTCCGTTTAATCTCTTGACACCCACCGCCATGCCAGGTCGTCGTTCTTAGTAGGTCCGTACATCAGTCAATCACAGCCGGAGGTCGCTATTTCAAGAGGAAATCACAGTCCGTAGTTTAAGCGAAGTGGGTAGATAAAATCGGAAAGGAATAATAATAAAATGCAAACAACCAGATTACACAGAACCTGGTCAAATGTTGGCATCTGTCAATTCAATTGACGAAAAACAATAGACTAATATGTTGATCTTTTTTCTAAACAAATGGCTTGTTCATTTGACACAGCGCTTTCAATCGCTTTAATGCCCATTTCACACGAGGGCAGAACAGTGGGCAGAACAGTACTGCTACTGTGTGAACGCACAAAACAGTACTGTTCTGTGCCAGCTTCTTAAAACGATGACTCGTAAATATTATATGTTTCCCACAACCAAACTATATGACGAATGTAAAGTTTTAACCGTGAGGCAACTCTTTATCCTCCTACCTTTCTACAGAAAACCTTCTCATATATGGCTATTAAGCTGTACACATGCAATGGATTACTGTTACTTACCAATTTTTACATATATAATACCTAATATACGGTTACGGTTAAAGACATTTATTTCTCAAAACAGAATAACAAATTCACTTACATGAGAAACACTTGTTGGCAAAGTAGGTTATTAAAATAGTCGTTCATAAGGAACGAGCAGCGGAACAGTAAATTAAGTATAGATATATTGTTGTTAGTTATTCTCTTAAACTATGTTAGTGTCTTAGTATTAACTTATATAAATTTAAGTAAGTACACAATAAGTATTGTAAAGTGGCATACAAATATCATTAAGTAGAAGGTAGTCGGAAAAAATTTTGTTCGTAGTTTGAGTACACAGTCCATATTACGTATTAAATTGCGATTCCTATCGTCTTTGCCATTGATAGCAATTGCTTATCATAATAAAGTTTTTGTAATTTTATATTGTTGTTCGTTATTTTGATTGTTTTGTACGCAGTTTTTTTTATAGTTTTTTTTATTAATTTTTTTATTGTTTTTTTTTTTAATTTTTTTTTAGTTGTTTTTTGAAGTGAAAACTTCTTTAGCGGCGTTGAGCACTTTTTCTGTAATGGGTATAAAATCTTAAACTCGCGTCAGGACACGTGACCCTGATCGAAAAAGCGTAGGACGGATAACAATTGAACGCGCGACACATTGAACACACACTGAAACAAGGTACAATTTTCGGGAAAATTGTACCTTGTATCAGTGTATGTGAGATTTTTATCGTGTCTACGTAGTCGTAGTCGTAGTTGTAGTCGTAGTCGTAGTCGTAGTCGTAGTCGTAGTCGTAGTCGTAGTCGTGGTCGTGGTCGTAGTCGTAGTCATAGTCGTAGTCGTAGTCGTAGTCGTAGTCATAGTCATAGTCATAGTCATAGTAGTTTTTTTTTTTTATAAAGTACTTTACGACTATTACAATACAATGTGCAGGTGTTAATTTCAGAAACATTATAAAAAGTAACTCAATTTCGTTTCAATCTCCGGTGTCAGATATTTTGATTTAATTTGAAGTTAGTAGTAGACTAAGGTATCGTAGCTCATGCAGCCAAGTATTAAAATAAGTATGTATACCGAAATTGAAAAACTCAATATTCTCAGCGCTTGATCTATGAATAAGGTATAATACGAATATATAATGCCCATTTCACACGAGGGCAGAACAGTGAGGCAGAACAGTTATAATAATAATAAGTATTTATTTCATAAAAACATGGAACAGTGCACCTATACATAAAGGCTTACACTAAACAGTTTAGAATTATATTGTATAATTATGTAGAACTACATTATTGGACTCTATCCCTTAAACTAGGTCTAGCCTGTATCTTAAGAGACAGGGTTCAGCCATTGGTTTAAACTAAATTGATTATATAATAAGATTTAACAAGTGAGAACAGTGTCGATTTGAATTATTATATTCATATAAACTCTCGAGTCATGAGTGCGTGCATGTTGTGTGCATGTTTGTGATTGTCAGTGTGTGTATATTAGTTAGGGGTTCGTTCGGAGCGAGCGCGCGGAGTGGACGTGCCGACAGTTATTCTCAAAAATTATATAATATAGTTACGCGGTAATAAAATCTGTGTCTTACAACTTAAATCACATCATTGATTGCTAAATAAGTGCGACTAACGACGTTTCAACACCAATACCCAGCGTGTACATCAGTCGGCGACCCCGCACCTCACCTCCGGGTGATAGGAACAGGCTCCAAAAACGATTATCCATCTCTCTTCAACACCGCTGTACTCAACGTGGACCGAAACAAGTAACTTTACGCATTTACTATTATTTACCCACTTGCAATAGAAATGGCCGTACGCCGATCACCAACTAAAGGTTCAATTACGTGTACGGATAGCAATGAAATGTTAGCAATTCGTTGCGAATCGCAATCCCGATCACAACCTGATCTGAGGCAGATGCTGCAATCGGACACAGAAATTAACAAAGTAACAATTCGCAAAAGGAAGACACCTGACGATGACCTATCCGAAAAGTTCGACAAATTTGAGAGTAGAATAATGGCGATGTTGACTAGTATGGCTCAAACACAAACAGATAAATTGGAAGAAATATCTCAACAAGTCTTTACCATAACGAATCAGATTTCCCAGATCAATACAACTACAGACCAACTCTCTTAAGAACAAAACAAGATAAAAGAGGAATTAACAAAGATGGAAATTTAAAAACTCAATTTGGAGGAAAAAATCTCTGAGATTAAAGTTGATTTGGATAACTTCAAAGCTTCTCCTTCAGGCAATGCCCAGCCCACAATGAAGTTTACACACGAAAACATGATCTCTGAGATCCACGAGCGTTTTCAAAGGGAGAAAAATATAGTCATAAGCGGCATACAAGAGACAAACTCGAAAGACCCGACAGAAAGAATGATGTACGATAGACAAGAAGTTATGAAGATCATCAGACTTGCTGATTCAAACTGTGTTGAACCTACGAAATGTTTTCGGTTAGGAAAATATAACAGTACAAAATCTCGTCCCATAAAAGTGTGTTTTGCAGATGCAAATACAGCCAAAGCAATACTGCGAAATCAAACTTCCATCCCAAAAGAAATGATAAAACAGATTAAATTCTACTCGGATCAAACACCGCTCCAGAAGGAAGAAATGTTAAAATTACGCGCTGAATTAAATAAAAGAATAGAAGAAGGTGAAGAAAATCTTTCCATAAAGTATATTAAAGGTGTTCCGAAAATCATTAAAACACCGCCAAAAAACTGATACAAGCCAACAATAACGAAGCAGCAACCCCAAATAACTTGACATACCAACTATCAAACACACACACAAATATCATTAAAAATACTAAATCATTGAAATGCTTATATGCCAACGTACGCAGTATAGTCAGCCAGGTAAACTGGATGAATTGAGATGTATAATTCAATCTATACCAAGCATATTGCACCTAATAATCTTAACGGAGACGTGGATAAAAAGTGACTATGAAGCCAAAAGTTTAACGTTGGCTAATTATAGTCATTACTATAATTACAGAAGTAATGGAAGAGGAGGTGGCGTATCTATATATGTACATACAAGTCTTCAGCACAATTTTATCGAAGATTTATTTCAAGATGATAACCACTTCTTATGGATTCACTTAAACATGTTTTCCCTAGATATTGGTGCTATTTACCAACCTGAAAGAACTTGCAACGAGCCTTTCCTTGAAACCTTTACGCAGCAGCTGCAAAAGCGAAAACGGGCAGTAATATTTGGGGATTTTAACTATAACTTACTAAAAAAGAGCCAAGCAACAACTAACTATAAACTGGTGCTTCGAGAAAATGGATTTAATATACTGAATAAAATAAGTTCTAGTTTTGCACAAGAGAGACACCGAGTACTCAAACCATTCTTGATCATGTCAGCTCTAATCTCAAGAACAACAAATTTCATCTAGCCATTGTAAATTCAGCAATGTCCGATCATAAACATCTATACCTCGAAATACACAAATATAAACCGGAGAAGAAAAAGAAAATCACATACGTTACTATGGACTATGATAAACTGTACAAATCCGTTGAACAAATTTTCCCAAATGATTCTAATCCAATATATGAACAACTTGAGATCAAACTAATAGAAGCAATACAGCAAAGCCAGATTTTGAAAACAAAAATACAAAACCCACCAAAGTCAGACTGGATTAACAAAAACATAATTGATTTAATAGGAAAAAGAAACCAAATATTGAATGAACGCAACACAATTGAAACTAGCAGCAGAGAAGCACAGAAAAAAATTATAGAGATGGAATTAATGAAAGCAAAAAAGGAAGTTCGAGAAGTAATTCAAGATGCTAAAAGTAGTTATTACTATAAAGCTTTTAAGAAATGTGAGAAAAAGCCACTCAAAATGTGGCGACTAATTAATTCCTTGAGCATCAACAAAACAAAATGTAGCACTGTCCCATCTAAACTTGAAACTCAGACTGGCTGCTTTACCGAAGTTACAGATATATGCAAATGCTTCAACTCTTTCTTCGCTACTATAGGTACCGTTTTAGCAAATAAAATTCCGTCTAAATATCATGACCTTGAGGCATACAATAAACGATTCAGCAGTAAAAGTGAATTAACAAGTACTGAACTATCAGAATTTTCCCCTGCTTCGTTAGATGAAGTTGGTAAAATAATTGACAACCTAGATACTAATACTGCAACTGGCCTTGACGGTATTTCTTGCAAATCCATTAAATGTATAAAAATGTTGATACTCAAAAAACTAACAGCTACCATTAACGAGTGCCTTAAATATGGCTATTTTCCCGACTCCCTCAAATTAGCCAAAGTGAGCCCAGTTTTTAAATCCGGCATTACAAGTGATCCAGGTAATTATCGCCCAATTTCGGTATTGCCCGCTATGTCAAAAATTTTTGAAAAAATTATCTTCAATCGTTTGGACAAACACCTGACTTTTAACAACATACTCTATCAAAAACAATATGGGTTCCGTTCCAAATCAAACACATTATCTGCTTGTGTAGACCTTATAACTAATTTGAAATGTAAAATAGATGAAAAACAAATAGCTCTTGGTATTTTTATAGATTTAAAAAAGACTTTTGACACGATAAGTCACAAACTACTTCTTCAAAAGCTACTTGATATTGGCATTACAAAAACGGCATATAAAATGATTGAGTCATATCTCTCTAACAGGCACCAAATAGTTAAAATGGGCGAGGTCAAAAGCACTCCTGAACTTATAACCTATGGGGTCCCACAAGGCTCCCTGCTCGGCCCCCTGCTTTTCTTAATCTATATAAATAACATTAAAGACCTAGACTTAGCAGCAGATGTAACACTATATGCCGATGACACTTGTCTTTTTTTACTTTGGTAAAGATATCCAACCAATGGTAAACCAAGCTCAGCAAGACTTGAATACCTTATTTACCTGGTTTCAATATAATTTGTTAACCATCAATGTAGCTAAAACTAATTTTATGATATTTAGTGCCAAAAATAAAAGAGTTCCCAATTTTCAACCATTATACGTTAATAGTGAGCCATTGACAAAAGTTGATTCTGAAAAATATCTCGGCCTCATATTGGACAATCACTTAACTTGGAAACCACACCTGGACAAGTTACGATCAAAATTATCCTCACTGATGGGCATACTACGAGGTAGTGTCCGGTGCTTTCCTAAATCTGTAAGATATATTATTTATAATTCTCTCATTAAATCCCATTTGACCTATTTAATTGAAATATGGGGCTCTGCTACTAAAAACAATCTAAAAAATATACAAATCGCTCAAAATAAAATCATAAAATTACTCTTTCATCTTAATTACCAAACGCCAACTGAAACAGTTTACCAGAAAACCAAACTAATGACACTTGCTCAAATGTATAAATTTCAAACTTGTATTCTAGTAAGAAAAATACTTACAAAAGTCACACATTCCCAAATAATATTCACAAAAAAAGCTCAAATACAAACCCGGTTATTAAGAAATGCTAATGATATCTGTTTATACCGACCTCGGACTAACTATGGTAGTAGAAATATTAGACGTGAGGGTGCTAATATGTATAACAATTTGCCTAATGATATAAAAGAAATACAATCATTTCCCTTGTTTAAAAAAAAATGAAAATTTTACATAATGAATACTTATCATCTATTTTAGTAATCATTATAAAACAACTTTATAATTAAATAAGTTTTAACTTAACAAAATACAATAAACAAAATTAATAAAAAAAAAGACGGGTTGCACTCCGGGAGTGCCGGCAGAAGTGAAAACTTGATTATAGCTGTCTACTATCCATCCGTCCTACGCTTTTTCGATCAGGTCACGTGTCCTGACGCGAGTTTAAGATTTTATACCCATTACAGAAAAAGTGCTCAACGCCGCTAAAGAAGTTTTCACTTCAAAAACACATTCGCTCATTTATTTACGAGTGTGCCTTTGGCTCGCCTGCCCCAAGCCATTAGCAGGACCACTATATCTCTCTCTCTCTATCTACAGCAAGCTTATATTAAGCTGTTTCGCCAAGATTTTCCAACACTATTACTCCACGGGTTAAAATATAAACAAAGGACATTGCCATGCGTCCATACATTGTTTGCCTAAGAACCGATAGGGATGTGTTTTTTCATTTTTGGTTCTAAATAATATATGTTTTCGATTGAAACTAAATTAAAACTACGGACACTTGAGACTTCTAAAAGCCATCAAAATACTTAAATAACAACATCATGTCACATCAAAAGTATCATCTATATTTTCGACCAATATATTTGCAGCGGCAGAAGTCTTTCCAAGACACTTATTGATGTTCCCTTTCTCTTTTACATGGAGCCAGAAGCTGATCCGCAATTTACACAAAATATAGGATAATTTTGGGAATCCATGTTAAATCTGCAATGTCCGTTTAATCTCTTGACACCCACCGCCATGCCAGGTCGTCGTTCTTAGTAGGTCCGTACATCATTCAATCACAGCCGGAGGTCGCTATTTCAAGAGGAAATCACAGTCCGTAGTTTAAGCGAAGTGGGTAGATAAAATCGGAAAGGAATAATAATAAAATGCAAACAACCAGATTACACAGAACCTGGTCAAATGTTGGCATCTGTCAATTCAATTGACGAAAAACAATAGACTAATATGTTGATCTTTTTTCTAAACAAATGGCTTGTTCATTTGACACAGCGCTTTCAATCGCTTTAATGCCCATTTCACACGAGGGCAGAACAGTGGGCAGAACAGTACTGCTACTGTGTGAACGCACAAAACAGTACTGTTCTGTGCCAGCTTCTTAAAACGATGACTCGTAAATATTATATGTTTCCCACAACCAAACTATATGACGAATGTAAAGTTTTAACCGTGAGGCAACTCTTTATCCTCCTACCTTTCTACAGAAAACCTTCTCATATATGGCTATTAAGCTGTACACATGCAATGGATTACTGTTACTTACCAATTTTTACATATATAATACCTAATATACGGTTACGGTTAAAGACATTTATTTCTCAAAACAGAATAACAAATTCACTTACATGAGAAACACTTGTTGGCAAAGTAGGTTATTAAAATAGTCGTTCATAAGGAACGAGCAGCGGAACAGTAAATTAAGTATAGATATATTGTTGTTAGTTATTCTCTTAAACTATGTTAGTGTCTTAGTATTAACTTATATAAATTTAAGTAAGTACACAATAAGTATTGTAAAGTGGCATACAAATATCATTAAGTAGAAGGTAGTCGGAAAAAATTTTGTTCGTAGTTTGAGTACACAGTCCATATTACGTATTAAATTGCGATTCCTATCGTCTTTGCCATTGATAGCAATTGCTTATCATAATAAAGTTTTTGTAATTTTATATTGTTGTTCGTTATTTTGATTGTTTTGTACGCAGTTTTTTTTATAGTTTTTTTTATTAATTTTTTTATTGTTTTTTTTTTTAATTTTTTTTTAGTTGTTTTTTTTTATTAATTTTGTTTATTGTATTTTGTTAAGTTAAAACTTATTTAATTATAAAGTTGTTTTATAATGATTACTAAAATAGATGATAAGTATTCATTATGTAAAATTTTCATTTTTTTTTAAACAAGGGAAATGATTGTATTTCTTTTATATCATTAGGCAAATTGTTATACATATTAGCACCCTCACGTCTAATATTTCTACTACCATAGTTAGTCCGAGGTCGGTATAAACAGATATCATTAGCATTTCTTAATAACCGGGTTTGTATTTGAGCTTTTTTTGTGAATATTATTTGGGAATGTGTGACTTTTGTAAGTATTTTTCTTACTAGAATACAAGTTTGAAATTTATACATTTGAGCAAGTGTCATTAGTTTGGTTTTCTGGTAAACTGTTTCAGTTGGCGTTTGGTAATTAAGATGAAAGAGTAATTTTATGATTTTATTTTGAGCGATTTGTATATTTTTTAGATTGTTTTTAGTAGCAGAGCCCCATATTTCAATTAAATAGGTCAAATGGGATTTAATGAGAGAATTATAAATAATATATCTTACAGATTTAGGAAAGCACCGGACACTACCTCGTAGTATGCCCATCAGTGAGGATAATTTTGATCGTAACTTGTCCAGGTGTGGTTTCCAAGTTAAGTGATTGTCCAATATGAGGCCGAGATATTTTTCAGAATCAACTTTTGTCAATGGCTCACTATTAACGTATAATGGTTGAAAATTGGGAACTCTTTCATTTTTGGCACTAAATATCATAAAATTAGTTTTAGCTACATTGATGGTTAACAAATTATATTGAAACCAGGTAAATAAGGTATTCAAGTCTTGCTGAGCTTGGTTTACCATTGGTTGGATATCTTTACCAAAGTAAAAAAAGACAAGTGTCATCGGCATATAGTGTTACATCTGCTGCTAAGTCTAGGTCTTTAATGTTATTTATATAGATTAAGAAAAGCAGGGGGCCGAGCAGGGAGCCTTGTGGGACCCCATAGGTTATAAGTTCAGGAGTGCTTTTGACCTCGCCCATTTTAACTATTTGGTGCCTGTTAGAGAGATATGACTCAATCATTTTATATGCCGTTTTTGTAATGCCAATATCAAGTAGCTTTTGAAGAAGTAGTTTGTGACTTATCGTGTCAAAAGTCTTTTTTAAATCTATAAAAATACCAAGAGCTATTTGTTTTTCATCTATTTTACATTTCAAATTAGTTATAAGGTCTACACAAGCAGATAATGTGTTTGATTTGGAACGGAACCCATATTGTTTTTGATAGAGTATGTTGTTAAAAGTCAGGTGTTTGTCCAAACGATTGAAGATAATTTTTTCAAAAATTTTTGACATAGCGGGGAATACCGAAATTGGGCGATAATTACCTGGATCACTTGTAATGCCGGATTTAAAAACTGGGCTCACTTTGGCTAATTTGAGGGAGTCGGGAAAATAGCCATATTTAAGGCACTCGTTAATGGTAGCTGTTAGTTTTTTGAGTATCAACATTTTTATACATTTAATGGATTTGCAAGAAATACCGTCAAGGCCAGTTGCAGTATTAGTATCTAGGTTGTCAATTATTTTACCAACTTCATCTAACGAAGCAGGGGAAAATTCTGATAGTTCAGTACTTGTTAATTCACTTTTACTGCTGAATCGTTTATTGTATGCCTCAAGGTCATGATATTTAGACGGAATTTTATTTGCTAAAACGGTACCTATAGTAGCGAAGAAAGAGTTGAAGCATTTGCATATATCTGTAACTTCGGTAAAGCAGCCAGTCTGAGTTTCAAGTTTAGATGGGACAGTGCTACATTTTGTTTTGTTGATGCTCAAGGAATTAATTAGTCGCCACATTTTGAGTGGCTTTTTCTCACATTTCTTAAAAGCTTTATAGTAATAACTACTTTTAGCATCTTGAATTACTTCTCGAACTTCCTTTTTTGCTTTCATTAATTCCATCTCTATAATTTTTTTCTGTGCTTCTCTGCTGCTAGTTTCAATTGTGTTGCGTTCATTCAATATTTGGTTTCTTTTTCCTATTAAATCAATTATGTTTTTGTTAATCCAGTCTGACTTTGGTGGGTTTTGTATTTTTGTTTTCAAAATCTGGCTTTGCTGTATTGCTTCTATTAGTTTGATCTCAAGTTGTTCATATATTGGATTAGAATCATTTGGGAAAATTTGTTCAACGGATTTGTACAGTTTATCATAGTCCATAGTAACGTATGTGATTTTCTTTTTCTTCTCCGGTTTATATTTGTGTATTTCGAGGTATAGATGTTTATGATCGGACATTGCTGAATTTACAATGGCTAGATGAAATTTGTTGTTCTTGAGATTAGAGCTGACATGATCAAGAATGGTTTGAGTACTCGGTGTCTCTCTTGTGCAAAACTAGAACTTATTTTATTCAGTATATTAAATCCATTTTCTCGAAGCACCAGTTTATAGTTAGTTGTTGCTTGGCTCTTTTTTAGTAAGTTATAGTTAAAATCCCCAAATATTACTGCCCGTTTTCGCTTTTGCAGCTGCTGCGTAAAGGTTTCAAGGAAAGGCTCGTTGCAAGTTCTTTCAGGTTGGTAAATAGCACCAATATCTAGGGAAAACATGTTTAAGTGAATCCATAAGAAGTGGTTATCATCTTGAAATAAATCTTCGATAAAATTGTGCTGAAGACTTGTATGTACATATATAGATACGCCACCTCCTCTTCCATTACTTCTGTAATTATAGTAATGACTATAATTAGCCAACGTTAAACTTTTGGCTTCATAGTCACTTTTTATCCACGTCTCCGTTAAGATTATTAGGTGCAATATGCTTGGTATAGATTGAATTATACATCTCAATTCATCCAGTTTACCTGGGCTGACTATACTGCGTACGTTGGCATATAAGCATTTCAATGATTTAGTATTTTTAATGATATTTGTGTGTGTGTTTGATAGTTGGTATGTCAAGTTATTTGGGGTTGCTGCTTCGTTATTGTTGGCTTGTATCAGTTTTTTGGCGGTGTTTTAATGATTTTCGGAACACCTTTAATATACTTTATGGAAAGATTTTCTTCACCTTCTTCTATTCTTTTATTTAATTCAGCGCGTAATTTTAACATTTCTTCCTTCTGGAGCGGTGTTTGATCCGAGTAGAATTTAATCTGTTTTATCATTTCTTTTGGGATGGAAGTTTGATTTCGCAGTATTGCTTTGGCTGTATTTGCATCTGCAAAACACACTTTTATGGGACGAGATTTTGTACTGTTATATTTTCCTAACCGAAAACATTTCGTAGGTTCAACACAGTTTGAATCAGCAAGTCTGATGATCTTCATAACTTCTTGTCTATCGTACATCATTCTTTCTGTCGGGTCTTTCGAGTTTGTCTCTTGTATGCCGCTTATGACTATATTTTTCTCCCTTTGAAAACGCTCGTGGATCTCAGAGATCATGTTTTCGTGTGTAAACTTCATTGTGGGCTGGGCATTGCCTGAAGAAGAAGCTTTGAAGTTATCCAAATCAACTTTAATCTCAGAGATTTTTTCCTCCAAATTGAGTTTTTAAATTTCCATCTTTGTTAATTCCTCTTTTATCTTGTTTTGTTCTTAAGAGAGTTGGTCTGTAGTTGTATTGATCTGGGAAATCTGATTCGTTATGGTAAAGACTTGTTGAGATATTTCTTCCAATTTATCTGTTTGTGTTTGAGCCATACTAGTCAACATCGCCATTATTCTACTCTCAAATTTGTCGAACTTTTCGGATAGGTCATCGTCAGGTGTCTTCCTTTTGCGAATTGTTACTTTGTTAATTTCTGTGTCCGATTGCAGCATCTGCCTCAGATCAGGTTGTGATCGGGATTGCGATTCGCAACGAATTGCTAACATTTCATTGCTATCCGTACACGTAATTGAACCTTTAGTTGGTGATCGGCGTACGGCCATTTCTATTGCAAGTGGGTAAATAATAGTAAATGCGTAAAGTTACTTGTTTCGGTCCACGTTGAGTACAGCGGTGTTGAAGAGAGATGGATAATCGTTTTTGGAGCCTGTTCCTATCACCCGGAGGTGAGGTGCGGGGTCGCCGACTGATGTACACGCTGGGTATTGGTGTTGAAACGTCGTTAGTCGCACTTATTTAGCAATCAATGATGTGATTTAAGTTGTAAGACACAGATTTTATTACCGCGTAACTATATTATATAATTTTTGAGAATAACTGTCGGCACGTCCACTCCGCGCGCTCGCTCCGAACGAACCCCTAACTAATATACACACACTGACAATCACAAACATGCACACAACACACATACACACACATGCACGCACTCATGACTCGAGAGTTTATATGAATATAATAATTCAAATCGACACTGTTCTCACTTGTTAAATCTTATTATATAATCAATTTAGTTTAAACCAATGGCTGAACCCTGTCTCTTAAGATACAGGCTAGACCTAGTTTAAGGGATAGAGTCCAATAATGTAGTTCTACATAATTATACAATATAATTCTAAACTGTTTAGTGTAAGCCTTTATGTATAGGTGCACTGTTCCATGTTTTTATGAAATAAATACTTATTATTATTATAACTGTTCTGCCTCACTGTTCTGCCCTCGTGTGAAATGGGCATTATATATTCGTATTATACCTTATTCATAGATCAAGCGCTGAGAATATTGAGTTTTTCAATTTCGGTATACATACTTATTTTAATACTTGGCTGCATGAGCTACGATACCTTAGTCTACTACTAACTTCAAATTAAATCAAAATATCTGACACCGGAGATTGAAACGAAATTGAGTTACTTTTTATAATGTTTCTGAAATTAACACCTGCACATTGTATTGTAATAGTCGTAAAGTACTTTATAAAAAAAAAAAACTACTATGACTATGACTATGACTATGACTACGACTACGACTACGACTACGACTATGACTACGACTACGACCACGACCACGACTACGACTACGACTACGACTACGACTACGACTACAACTACGACTACGACTACGTAGACACGATAAAAATCTCACATACACTGATACAAGGTACAATTTTCCCGAAAATTGTACCTTGTTTCAGTGTGTGTTCAATGTGTCGCGCGTTCAATTGTTATCCGTCCTACGCTTTTTCGATCAGGGTCACGTGTCCTGACGCGAGTTTAAGATTTTATACCCATTACAGAAAAAGTGCTCAACGCCACTAAAGAAGTTTTCACTTCAAAAAAATGTAAGTGCATGTCATGCCACGCATAGAATAGAGTTCCATAATTAAGTTACCATTTCGAGTTACAGTATAACCATTTTAAAAACTATTTCGCACTATGTCGGCCTCAAGATTTGGTATTATTTTGTTGGTAAAATGAATCCTATATAACTCCTCAACTAACAAAGTTATGAAAACCGTCATAGTTTTCATTTAAAGTTAATGTTACATGGATTGTTTTATTTCTTGAATGCATATAATATTATGAATTGGTCCAATCCCATCGGAACTTGCACATTTTGACCGCACAACTTTATTCTTTTATCACGACCATAGTCATATTTTTTCCTACAAATAGCACACAATAGCTTCTACTATCATTCTGCTCTACGAAGGAGTTGATAATTCTTCGTATTGTTGCGAGAATGACCTCCGAATGGGTTGAACCGTTTTAGCTCCTACACAATATTCCCGGGATGTCAATCAACAGTCAACACCCACTACACCTGATGAACTGTATAAAGGAGTCCAAACACCTCATTAAAAGATGCCAGTGCTATTAAACTTTTTAACCGAAAATTAATCTAGTTTTCAGAAGAATAAAGTTTTAATTTAGATAAATTGTGTTAGGGGGAAGCTTCAGGACGTTTTTTTGCAATTTGCCGGTCATTGTCAGGCTGTGCATTGAAAAAAATTGATTTGCGGTTGTAATAGGTATTTAGTCACAGAATTATAATAATTAATTAATATCATCAATACAACCCTCACAGTGCGTACAACTCGATTGAATTACTTTTTCATGAAATACGGGTAGGTAAGCATAAGGGGTTGCGGAATGTTTATAATAGTTACCGTGATCCTGGAACATAAAGGGCAATCGAAGGAACATGAGTGGGTTTTAGTCAGTAAGAGTCTGACACGCCCTCCCGCCGCACCCAGGACGGGAGCAGTCATTGGATGATTTTCCGCTCACCCATAAAAAAAAGGTAAGCATAAGGGCATAAATTGAAAAAGCCCCAAAACTTGTTTTATTCAATTTTAAAGTATCCGAGTACTTACTAACGTTGCAAATATTAAAAATAAGTAGCAGAATTTCAAATGCTTGAAACTTTTAAGCCGTCTTAACTATGAAAGAGCTTGTGAACTAAAAATTCCTTGCTTTCATTCATCCCGGGTATGATTACTGGCCAGACATTTTCTATTCAAGTCGGCTAGTAGCATTTGTTTTTTTTATTAAAAAAGCTTGGAGTATTATAAATTCAGAACATTCCATTCTAAATTTGGGTTTTTGTCTTGTAAAATAACTATTTATGTTAAGGAAAAAAAAAATCAACACACAGGCCAGGTGGACTGGTTTTGTTTCGCATTGCGATTCTAGAGAATTTTTTTCCTTTGATTGATTAGGTTTTGGAATAAACTAGACTTGTATGGCGTTACTTGACGCGCTTGAGGGGTTTCGTATTTATAGGTTTTCCCGTGTGTATTATGTATATTTAAATAACTAGTGTAAATATAAGCATTTTTTCAAATATTTGTCTTTGTGGTTGACTACAAATAGACACATTAGCAGACGAAGCTGTAGGTTGCCGATGTTTTTTTAAGATTTAACTTTTTGTCGACCAACCGACAGCCAGCTGTCGGGCTGCTATTGTTTTTTTATTGTGTCTCAAATCACGTGTGTTCAAAGGATTAAAAGAATAGTTCGTTGTTTATTTGTTTACTATTATGCGTAAACAAATGCCCGTAAAAGAAAAATAAACACGAATAAAAACTTGGCTCGTCTAAAATACCAACCTAATAATTATGACAAAGCGACCATGACAGAAACAAAATGTTCTACATCATTTATTTTTATTATAATAACAATACACAGAGGGGCGCTTTTAACTTCGCTTTTAAAAGCAGTGTCCCCAACATAACAATGTCACAAACTCCTTTTTTCCTCAATTAAAACCAGCTGATGCACTTTCCGCCATCTTTATTTTTGTTATAATGGTGGTAGTACGCACAGATTATAATAATGTAGTAGAATGAACAACCACACTTTGTCCGTTTTATTTGAGATTTCTGTGGCTGACTTAATGTTGGGTTTATTTATTTAAACTAGCTTTTGTTCGAGGATCGTAAAAGTTGCTTCATTTAGGGTGCTTGTACACGGTGCATGTAGCTGGAGCAAGTAAAGATGCGGGTTACACGCGCGAGTAATACGCGCAAGCTATTTGTTTGAGTTTCTGAGGCACTGGACCCGCACATGTTTTTAAACGATATGTTTACGATGCATATAACCCGCGCAAGTGCCTCAACATGCGCAAGCTACATGCACCGTGTACAAGCACCCTTAGTACATTTTGTTATGACTAACTGTCGGTCTAGTGATTAGAGATACTGACTATAAGCCGAAGTGATTGTTTGTTTTGTGTCTGGGTGTAAATTATTTACATTTTAACATATATATTTTTTTTAAATATGTATAGGTTACAGTTGTGAGGTTACTATGGTAGAGGGTTTGGCTAGTTTGTGATCAGCCCCCTTACCACGACGTTTAAAGAAAGATTGTTTTAGTCCTGTTGCAGGAGTGTGCAACTGACAGCGTTAGACACGTTGTCTAGCGCCGTCTCTTTCCCACTGAAAGTAATATCAAAGTAATACTGCTATATGGGCTTGTGGTACGCCCCCAGATGGATGTTTGAGTCATCACAAAATTTATTTATTTTTATAGCTCGGTTCGGTTCAGTCTATGCGGGTCTATATTGATTTATGCTAAAAAAAATACAATGACGATGCAACAGATGTATTGCAGATAATTATCTCTTAATATATATAAATCTCGTGTCACAATGTTTGTCCTCAATGGACTCCTAAACCACTTAACCGATTATAATAAAATTCGCACACCATGTGCAGTTCGATCCAACTTGAGAGATAGGATAGTTTAAATCTCAAATTATAGTCGC